>JAXLNO010003071.1:0-87216 GCA_038087875.1 Malacoraja senta
GCAAAGTCGCCATATTTCAGGCAAGGTCGCCATCAATCCGGCAAGGTCGCCACAAATTCGGAAAGGTCGCCTTATATCCGGCAAGGACACCATATATCCGGCAATCTCGCCACAAATCCGGCAAGGTTGCCATATTTCCGGCAAGGTCGCCATAAATCCGGCAAGGTCTCCACAAATCCGGCAAGGTCGCCATATTTCCGACATGGTCGTCATAAATCCGGCAAGGTAGCCACAAATCCGACAAGGTAGCCATATTTCCGGCAAGTTCGCCATAAATCCGGCAGGGTGGCCACAAATCAGTGATAGTCGCCAGAAATCCGGCAAGGTCGCCACATTTCCGGCAAGGACGCCATAAATCCGGCAAGGTCGGCACAAATCCGGCAAGGTCGCCACATTCCCGGCAAAGTCGCCATATTTCCTGCAAGGTCACCATAAATCCGGCAATGTCGCCACAAATCCGGCAAGGTCGCCATATTTCCGGCAAAGTCGCCCTAAATCCGGCAAGGTCGCCACAAATCCGGCAAGGTCGCCACATTTGCGGCAACGTGGCCATAAATCCGGCAAGGTAGCCACAAATACGGCAAGTTCGCCACATCCCCGGCAAGGTCGCCATAAATCCGGCAAGGTGGCCACAAATCCGTCAAGGCCGCCACATTTCAGGGAAGGTCGCCGCATTTCCTGCAACGTCGCCATAAATGCGGCAAGGTGGACACAAATCCGACAAGGTCGCCATAAATCTGTCAAGGTCGCCCCATTTCAAGCAAGGTCGCCGCATTTCCGGCAACGTCGCCATAAATCCGGCAAGGTCGCCATAAATCCAGCAAGGTCGCCACAAATCCGGCAAGGTCGCCACAAATCCGGCAAAGTCGCCATAAATCCGTTAGGTCGCCATAAATCCGGCAAAGTCGCCATATTTCAGGCAAGGTCGCCATAAATCCGGCAACGTCGCCATAAATTCGGCAATGACGCCATATATCCGGCAAGGACGCCATATATCCGGCATGGTCGCCACAAATCCGGCAAGGTTGCCATATTTCCGGCAAGGTCGCCATAAATCAGGCAAGGTATCCACAAATCCGGCATGGTCGCCATATTTCCGAAATGGTCGTCATAAATCCGGCAAGGTGGCCACAAATCCGACAAGGTAGCCATATTTCCAGCAAGTTCGCCATAAATCCGGCAAGGTCGCCACATTTCCGGCAAGGACGCCATAAATCCGGCAAGGTCGGCACAAATCCGGCAAGGTCGCCACATTCCCGGCAAGGACGCCATATTTCCTGCAAGGTCGCCATAAATCCGGCAATGTTGCCACAAATGCGGCAAGGTCGCCATATTTCCGGTAAGCTCGCCATAAATCCGGCAAGGTCGCCATAAATCCGGCAAGGTCGCCACAAATCCGGCAAGGTCGCCACAAATCCGGCAAAGTCGCCATAAATCCGCAAGGTCGCCATAAATCCGGCAAAGTCGCCATATTTCAGGCAAGGTCGCCATAAATCCCGCAAGGTCGCCACAAATCCGGCAAGGTCGCCATATTGCAAACCCGGCAAGGTCGCCATATTTCCGACAAGGTCGCCATAAATCCGGCATGGTCGCCACAAATCCGGCAAGGTCGCCATATTTCCGGCGAGGTCGTCATAAATCCGGCAAGGTTGCCACAAATCCGGCAAGGTCGCCATATTTCCAGCAAGGTCGCCAGAAATCCGGCAAGGTCGCCACAAATCCGGCGAGGTAGCCATATTTCCGGGAAGGTCGCCATAAATCCGGCAAGGTCGCCACAAATACGGCTAGGTCGCCATATTTCCGGCAAGGTCGGCATAAATCCGGCAAGGTCGCCAAAAATCAAGATCGCCATATTTCCGGCAAGGTCGCCATAAATCCGACAATGTCGCCATAATTCCGGCGAGGTCGCCATATTTCCGTCAAGGTCGCCACAAATCCGGAAAGGTCGCCATAAATCCGGCAAGTTCGCCACAAAACCGGCAAAGTCGCCATAATTCGGGCAAGGTCGCCATAAATCCGGCGAGGTCGCCATATTTCCGGCAAGGACGCCATAAATGCGGCGAGGTCGCCATATTTCCGGTAAGGTCGCCATATATCCGGCAAGGTCGCCATAAATCCGGCGAGGTCGCCATATTTCCGGCAAGGACGCCACAAATTCGGCAAGGTCGCCATAAATCCGGCAAGGTCGCCAGAAATCAGGAAAGGTCGGTTTATATTTCCGGCAAGGTCGCCATATATCCGGCAAGGTCGCCACAAATCCGGCAAGGTCGCCATATCTCCGGCAAGGTAGCCGGAAATCATCAAGGTCGCCACAAATCCGGCGAAGTAGCCATATTTCCGGCAAGGTCGCCATAAATCCGGCAAGGCCGCCACAAATCCGGCGAGGTCGCCATATTTCCGGCATGGCCGGCATAAATCCGGCAGGGTCGCCACAAATCCGGCGAGGACGCCATATTTCCGGCAAGGTCGCCATAAATCCGGCAAGGTCGCCATATATCCGGCGAGGTCGCCATATTTCCGGCAAGGTCGCCACAAATCCGGCAAGGACGTCATAAATCGGGCGAGGTCGCCATATTTCCGGCGTCGCCACAAATCCTGCCAGGTCGCCATAAATCCGGAGAGGTCGCCACATTTCCGGCAAGGTCGTCCTCAATACGGCGAGGCCGCCAGAAATCCGGCAAGGTCGCCATATTTCCCTCAAGGTCGCCATACAACCGGCAAGATCGCCACAAACCCGGCAAGGTCGCCATATTTCCGACATGGTCGCCATAAATCCGGCAAGGTCGCCACAAATCTGGCAAGGCCGCCATATTTCCGGCAAGGTTGCCATAAATCCGGCAATGTCGCCACAAATCCGGCAAGGTCGCCATATTTCCGGCAAAGTCGCCATAAATCCGGCAAGGTCGCCACAAATCCCGCAAGGTCGCCATATTTCCGGCGAGATCGCCATATTTTCGGCAAGGTCGCAATATTTCCGGCAAGTTCGCCACAAATTCGGCAAGGTCGCCATAAATCCGGCGAGATCGCCATATTTTCGGCAAGGTCGCAATATTTCCGGCAAGTTCGCCACAAATTCGGCAAGGTCGCCAGAAATCCGGCGAGGTCGCCATATTTCCGGCAAAGTCGCCACAAATCCGACAAGGTCGCCATAAATCCGGCAAGGTCGCCAGAAATCCAGCAAGGTCGCCATATTTCCGGCAAGGTCGCCATAAATCCGGCGATGTCGCCATATTTCCGGCAAGGGTGCCATAAATCCGGCGAGATCGCCATATTTTCGGCAAGGTCGCAATATTTCCGGCAAGTTCGCCACAAATTCAGCAAGGTCGCCATAAATCCGGCGAGGTCGCCATATTTCCGGCAAAGTCGCCACAAATCCGGCAAGGTCGCCATAAATCCGGCAAGGTCGCCATATTTCCGGCAAAGTCGCCGGAAATCCGGCAAGGTCGCAACAAATCCGGCGAGGACGCCAAATTTCCGGCAAGGTCGCCATAAATCCGGCAAGGTCGCCAAAAATCCGGAGAGGTCGCCATATTTCCGGCAAGGTCGCCATAAATCCGGCAAGGTCGCCATAAATCCTGCGATGTCGCCATATGTCCGTCAAGGTCGCCATAAATCCGGCAAGGTAGCCACACATCCGGCAAGGTCGCGATAATTCCGGCAAGGTCGACATAAATCCGGCAAGGTCGCCATATATCCGGCGAGGTCGCCATATTTCCGGCAAGGTCGCCACAAATCCGGCAAGGACGTCATAAATCGGGCGAGGTCGCCATATTTCCGGCGTCGCCACAAATCCTGCCAGGTCGCCATAAATCCGGAGAGGTCGCCACATTTCCGGCAAGGTCGTCCTCAATACGGCGAGGCCGCCAGAAATCCGGCAAGGTCGCCATATTTCCCTCAAGGTCGCCATACAACCGGCAAGATCGCCACAAACCCGGCAAGGTCGCCATATTTCCGACATGGTCGCCATAAATCCGGCAAGGTCGCCACAAATCTGGCAAGGCCGCCATATTTCCGGCAAGGTTGCCATAAATCCGGCAATGTCGCCACAAATCCGGCAAGGTCGCCATATTTCCGGCAAAGTCGCCATAAATCCGGCAAGGTCGCCACAAATCCCGCAAGGTCGCCATATTTCCGGCGAGATCGCCATATTTTCGGCAAGGTCGCAATATTTCCGGCAAGTTCGCCACAAATTCGGCAAGGTCGCCATAAATCCGGCGAGATCGCCATATTTTCGGCAAGGTCGCAATATTTCCGGCAAGTTCGCCACAAATTCGGCAAGGTCGCCAGAAATCCGGCGAGGTCGCCATATTTCCGGCAAAGTCGCCACAAATCCGACAAGGTCGCCATAAATCCGGCAAGGTCGCCAGAAATCCAGCAAGGTCGCCATATTTCCGGCAAGGTCGCCATAAATCCGGCGATGTCGCCATATTTCCGGCAAGGTCGCCATAAATCCGGCGAGATCGCCATATTTTCGGCAAGGTCGCAATATTTCCGGCAAGTATGCCACAAATTCAGCAAGGTCGCCATAAATCCGGCGAGGTCGCCATATTTCCGGCAAAGTCGCCATAAATCCGGCAAGGTCGCCACAAATCCCGCAAGGTCGCCATATTTCCGGCGAGATCGCCATATTTTCGGCAAGGTCGCAATATTTCCGGCAAGTTCGCCACAAATTCGGCAAGGTCGCCATAAATCCGGCGAGATCGCCATATTTTCGGCAAGGTCGCAATATTTCCGGCAAGTTCGCCACAAATTCGGCAAGGTCGCCAGAAATCCGGCGAGGTCGCCATATTTCCGGCAAAGTCGCCACAAATCCGACAAGGTCGCCATAAATCCGGCAAGGTCGCCAGAAATCCAGCAAGGTCGCCATATTTCCGGCAAGGTCGCCATAAATCCGGCGATGTCGCCATATTTCCGGCAAGGCTGCCATAAATCCGGCGAGATCGCCATATTTTCGGCAAGGTCGCAATATTTCCGGCAAGTTCGCCACAAATTCAGCAAGGTCGCCATAAATCCGGCGAGGTCGCCATATTTCCGGCAAAGTCGCCACAAATCCGGCAAGGTCGCCATAAATCCGGCAAGGTCGCCATATTTCCGGCAAAGTCGCCGGAAATCCGGCAAGGTCGCAACAAATCCGGCGAGGACGCCAAATTTCCGGCAAGGTCGCCATAAATCCGGCAAGGTCGCCAAAAATCCGGAGAGGTCGCCATATTTCCGGCAAGGTCGCCATAAATCCGGCAAGGTCGCCATAAATCCTGCGAGGTCGCCATATGTCCGTCAAGGTCGCCATAAATCCGGCAAGGTAGCCACACATCCGGCAAGGTCGCTATAATTCCGGCAAGGTCGACATAAATCAGGCAAAGTCGCCACAAATGCGGCAATGTCGCCATTTTTCCGGCAAGGTCGCCATAAATCCCGCAAGGTCCCCACAAATCCGGCAAGGTCGACATATTTCCAGCAAGGTCTCAATAAATCCGGCAAGGTCGCCAAAAATCCGGCAAGGTCGCCATATTTCCGGCGAGGTCGTCATATATCCCGCAAGGTCGCCACAAATCCGGCAAGGTCGACATATTTCCAGCAAAGTCTTCATAAATCCGGCATGGTCGCCACAAATCCGGCAAGGTGGCCATATTTCCGGCGAGCGTCATAAATCCGGCAAGGTCGCCACAAATCCGGCAAGGTCGTCATATTTCCAGCAAGGTCGCACAAATCCGGCAAGGTCGCCACAAATCCGGCGAGGTAGTCATATTTCCGGCAAGATCGCCATAAATCCGGCAAGGTCGCCACAAATACGGCTAGGTCGCCATATTTTCGGCAAGGTCGGCATAAATCCGGCAAGGTCGCCAAAAATCAAGGTCGCCATATTTCCGGCAAGGTCGCCATAAATCCGGCGAGGTCGCCATATTTCCGGCAAGGACGCCATAAATGCGGCGAGGTCGCCATATTTCCGGTAAGGTCGCCATATATCCGGCAAGGTCGCCATAAATCCGGCGAGGTCGCCATATTTCCGGCAAGGACGCCACAAATTCGGCAAGGTCGCCATAAATCCGGCAAGGTCGCCAGAAATCAGGAAAGGTCGGTTTATATTTCCGGCAAGGTCGCCATATATCCGGCAAGGTCGCCACAAATCCGGCAAGGTCGCCATATCTCCGGCAAGGTAGCCGGAAATCATCAAGGTCGCCACAAATCCGGCGAAGTAGCCATATTTCCGGCAAGGTCGCCATAAATCCGGCAAGGCCGCCACAAATCCGGCGAGGTCGCCATATTTCCGGCATGGCCGGCATAAATCCGGCAGGGTCGCCACAAATCCGGCGAGGACGCCATATTTCCGGCAAGGTCGCCATAAATCCGGCAAGGTCGCCATATATCCGGCGAGGTCGCCATATTTCCGGCAAGGTCGCCACAAATCCGGCAAGGACGTCATAAATCGGGCGAGGTCGCCATATTTCCGGCGTCGCCACAAATCCTGCCAGGTCGCCATAAATCCGGAGAGGTCGCCACATTTCCGGCAAGGTCGTCCTCAATACGGCGAGGCCGCCAGAAATCCGGCAAGGTCGCCATATTTCCCTCAAGGTCGCCATACAACCGGCAAGATCGCCACAAATCCGGCAAGGTCGCCATATTTCCGACATGGTCGCCATAAATCCGGCAAGGCCGCCACAAATCTGGCAAGGCCGCCATATTTCCGGCAAGGTTGCCATAAATCCGGCAATGTCACCACAAATCCGGAAAGGTCGCCATATTTCCGGCAAAGTCGCCATAAATCCGGCAAGGTCGCCACAAATCCCGCAAGGTCGCCATATTTCCGGCGAGATCGCCATATTTTCGGCAAGGTCGCAATATTTCCGGCAAGTTCGCCACAAATTCGGCAAGGTCGCCATAAATCCGGCGAGATCGCCATATTTTCGGCAAGGTCGCAATATTTCCGGCAAGTTCGCCACAAATTCGGCAAGGTCGCCAGAAATCCGGCGAGGTCGCCATATTTCCGGCAAAGTCGCCACAAATCCGACAAGGTCGCCATAAATCCGGCAAGGTCGCCAGAAATCCAGCAAGGTCGCCATATTTCCGGCAAGGTCGCCATAAATCCGGCGATGTCGCCATATTTCCGGCAAGGTCGCCATAAATCCGGCGAGATCGCCATATTTTCGGCAAGGTCGCAATATTTCCGGCAAGTTCGCCACAAATTCAGCAAGGTCGCCATAAATCCGGCGAGGTCGCCATATTTCCGGCAAAATCGCCACAAATCCGGCAAGGTCGCCATAAATCCGGCAAGGTCGCCATATTTCCGGCAAGTTCGCCACAAATCCGGCAAGGTCGCCATATTTCCGGCAAGGTCGCCGGAAATCAGGCAAGGTCGCAACAAATCCGGCGAGGACGCCAAATTTCCGGCAAGGTCGCCATAAATCCTGCGAGGTCGCCATATGTCCGTCAAGGTCGCCATAAATCCGGCAAGGTAGCCACAAATCCGGCAAGGTCGCTATAATTCCGGCAAGGTCGACATAAATCAGGCAAAGTCGCCACAAATGCGGCAATGTCGCCATTTTTCCGGCAAGGTCGCCATAAATCCCGCAAGGTCCCCACAAATCCGGCAAGGTCGACATATTTCCAGCAAGGTCTCAATAAATCCGGCAAGGTCGCCACAAATCCGGCAAGGTCGCCATATTTCCGGCGAGGTCGTCATATATCCCGCAAGGTCGCCACAAACCGGCAAGGTCGACATATTTCCAGCAAAGTCTTCATAAATCCGGCATGGTCGCCACAAATCCGGCAAGGTGGCCATATTTCCGGCGAGCGTCATAAATCCGCCAAGGTCGCCACAAATCCAGCAAGGTCGTCATATTTCCAGCAAGGTCGCAGAAATCCGGCAAGGTCGCCACAAATCCGGCGAGGTAGCCATATTTCCGGCAAGATCGCCATAAATCCGGCAAGGTCGCCACAAATCCGGCAAGGTCGCCATAAATCCGGCGAGGTCGCCATATTTCCGGCACGGTCGCCACAAATCCGGCAAGGTCGCCATAATTCCGGCGAGGTGGCCATATTTCCGGCAAGGTCGACACAAATACGGAAAGGTCGCCATAAATCCGGCAAGTTCGCCACAAAACCGGCAAGGTCGCCATAATTCGGGCAAGGTCGCCATAAATCCGGCATGGTCGCCATAAATCCGGCGAGGTCGCCACATTTCCGGCAAGGTCGTCCTAAGTCCGGCGAGGCCGCCATAAATCCGGCGAGCTCGCCATATTTCCGGCAAGGCCGCCATAAATCCGGCGAGGTCGCCATAAATCCGGCGAGGTCGCCATATTTCCGGCAAGGACGCCATAAATCCGGCGAGGTCGCCATATTTCCGGTATCGTCGCCATATATCAGGCAAGGTCGCCATAAATCCGGCGAGGTCGCCATATTTCCGGCAAGGACGCCACAAATTCGGCAAGGTCGCCATAAATCCGGCAAGGTCGCCAGAAATCAGGAAAGGTCGGTTTATATTTCCGGTAAGGTCGCCATATATTCGGCAAGGTCGCCATAAATCCGGCGAGGTCGCCATATTTCCGGCAAGGACGCCATAAATCCGGCGAGGTCGCCATATTTCCGGTAACGTCGCCATATATCAGGCAAGGTCGCCAGAAATCCGGCGAGGTCGCCACATTTCCGGCAAGGTCGTCCTCAATCCGGCGAGGCCGCCAGAAATCCGGCAAGGTCGCCATATTTCCCTCAAGGTCGCCATACATCCGGCAAGGTCGCCATATTTCCGATATGGTCGCCATAAATCCGGCAAGGTCGCCACAAATCTGGCAAGGCCGCCATATTTCCGGCAAGGTCTCCATAAATCCGGCAATGTCGCCACAAATCCGGCAAGGTCGCCATAATTCCGGCAAAGTCGCCATAAATCCGGCAAGGTCGCCACAAATCCGGCAAGGTCGCCATATTTCCGGCAAGGTCGCCATATTTCCGGCAAGGTCGCCATAAATCCGGCGAGGTCGCCATATTTCCGGCAAAGTCGCCACAAATACGGCAAGGTCGCTATAAATCCGGCAAGGTCGCAGAAATCCAGCAAGGTCGCCATATTTCCGGCAAAGTCGCCATAAATCCGGCGAGGTCGCCATATTTCCGGCAAGGTCGCCACAAATCCGACAAGGTCGCCATAAATCCGGCAAGGTCGCCAGAAATCCAGCAAGGTCGCCATATTTCCCGCAAGGTCGGTATAAATCCGGCGAGGTCGCCATATTTCCGGCAAGGTCGCCATAAATCCGGCGAGATCGCCATATTTTCGGCAAGGTCGCAATATTTCCGGCAGTTCGCCACATATTCGGCAAGGTCGCCATAAATCCGGCGAGATCGCCATATTTTCGGCCAGGTCGCAATATTTCCGGCAAGTTCGCCACAAATTCGGCAAGGTCGCCATAAATCCGGCGAGGTCGCCATATTTCCGGCAAGGTCGCCATAAATCCTGCAATGTCGCCACAAATCCGGCAAGGTCGCCATATATCCGGCAAAGTCGCCATAAATCCGGCAAGGTCGCCACAAATCCGGCAAGGTCGCCATATTTCCGGCAAGGTCGCCATATTTCCGGCAACGTCGCTATAAATCCGGCGAGGTCGCCACATTTCCGGCAAGGTCGCCACAAATCCGGCAAGGTCGCCATAAATCCGGCAAGGTCGCAGAAATCCAGCGAGGTCGCCATATTTCCGGCAAAGTCGACATAAATCCGGCGAGGTCGCCATATTTCAGGCAACGTCGCCACAAATCCGACAAGGTCGCCATAAATCCGGCAAGGTCGCCAGAAATCCAGCAAGGTCGCCATATTTCCGGCAAGGTCGCCATAAATCCTGCGAGGTCGCCATATTTCAGGCAAGGTCGCCATAAATCCGGCGAGATCGCCATATTTTCGGCAAGGTCGCAATATTTCCGGCAAGTTCGCCACAAATTCGGCAAGGTCGCCATAAATCCGGCGAGGTCGCCATATTTCCGGCAAAGTCGCCACAAATCCGGCAAGGTCGCCATGAATCCGGCAAGGTCGCCATATTTCCGGCAAGTTCGCCACAAATCCGGCAAGGTCGCCACAAACCGGCATGGTCGCAATATTTGCGGCAAGGTCGCCATATTTCCGGTAAGGTCGCCATAAATGCGGCGAGGTCGCCATATTTCCGGCAAGGTCGCTATAAATCCGGCGATGTTGCCACATTTCCGGCAAGGACGCCATAAATCCGGCGAGGTCTCCATATTTCCCGCAAGGTCGCCATATATCCGGCAAGGTCGCCATAAATCCGGCGAGGTCGCCATATTTCCGGCAAAGTCGCCACAAATCCGGTAAGGTCGCCATAAACCCGGCAAGGTCGCCAGAAATCAGGCAAGGGCGCCATATTTCCCGCAAGGTCGCCATACATCCGGAAAGATCGCCACAAATCCGGCAAGGTCGCCATATTTCCGACATGGTCGTCCTAAATCCGGCGAGGCCGCCATAAATCCGGCGAGGTCGCCATATTCCCGGCAAGGTCGCCATAAATCAGGCGAGGTCGCCATAAATCCGGCGAGGTCGCCATATTTCCGGCAAGGACGCCAAAAATCCGGCAATGTCGCCACAAATCCGGCAAGGTCGCCATAAATCCTGCCAGGTCGCCATAAATCCGGAGAGGTCGCCATATTTCAGGCAAGGTCGCCACAAAACCGGCAAGGTCGCCATAATTCGGGCAAGGTCGCCATAAATCCGGCATGGTCGCCACAAATCCGGCGAGGACGCCATATTTCCCTCAAGGTCGCCATAAATCCGGCAAGGTCGCCATATATCCGGCGAGGTCGCCATATTTCCGGCAAGGTCGCCACAAATCCGGCAAGGTCGTCATAAATCCGCGAGGTCGCCATATTTCCGGCGTCGCCACAAATCATGCAAGGTCGCCATAAATCCGGAGAGGTCGCCATATTTCAGGCAAGGTCGCCACAAAACCGGCAAGGTCGCCATAATTCGGGCAAGGTCGCCATAAATCCGGCAAGGTCGCCACAAATCTGGCTAGGTCGCCACATTTCCGGCAAGGTCGTCCTAAATCCGGCGAGGCCGCCATAAATCCGGCGAGGTCGCCATATTTCCGGCAAGGTCGCATAAATCCGGCGAGGTCGCCATAAATCCGGCGAGGTCGCCATATTTCCGGCAAGGACGCCATAAATCCGGCGAGGTCGCCATATTTCCGGCAAGGTCGCCATATATCCGGCAAGGTCGCCATAAATCCGGCGAGGTCGCCATATCTCCGGCAAGGTAGTCAGAAATCCTCAAGGTCGCCACAAATCCGGCGAAGTAGCCATATTTCCGGCAAGGTCGCCATAAATCCGGCAAGGTCGCCACAAATCCGGCGAGGTCGCCATATTTCCGGCATGGTCGGCATAAATCCGGCAAGGTCGCCACAAATCCGGCGAGGACGCCATATTTCCGGCAAGGTCGCCATTAATCCGGAAAGTTGGCCATATATCGGGCGAGGTCGCCACAAATCCGGTAAGGTCGTCATAAGTCCGGCGAGGTCGCCATATTTCCGGCGTCGCCACAAATCCTGCAAGGTCGCCATAAATCCGGAGAGGTCGCCATATTTCAGGCAAGGTCGGCACAAATCCGGAAAGGTCGCCATAAATCCGGCAATGCCGCCACAAATACGGCAAGGTCGCCATAATTCCGTCATAGTAGCCATAAATCCGGCAAGGTCGACACAAACCCGGCATGGTCGCCATATTTCCGGCAAGGTCGCCATATTTCCGGTAAGGTCGCCATAAATGCGACGAGGTCGCCATATTTCCGGCATGGTCGCCATAAATCCGGCGATGTTGCCACAAATACGGCAAGGTCGCCATAATTCCGTCATAGTATCCATAAATCCGGCAAGGTGGCCACAAACCCGGCATGGTCGCCACATTTCCTGCAAGGTCGCCATAAATCCGGCAATGTCGCCACAAATGCGGCCAGGTCGCCATATTTCCGGCAAGGTCGCCATAAATCCGGCAAGGTCGCCACAAATGCGTCAAGGTCGACATATTTCCGGGACGGCAGCCACAAATCCGGCAAGGTCGCCATAAATCCGGTAAGGTCGCCATAAATCCGGCAAAGTCGCCATAAATCCGGCAAAGTCGGCATATTTCTGGCAAGGTCGCCATAAATCCGGCAAGGTCGCCACAAATCCGGCAAGGTCGCCATATTTCCGACATGGTCGTCATAAATCCGGCAAGGTGGCCACAAATCCGACAAGGTAGCCATATTTCCGGAAAGTTCGCCATAAATCCGGCATGGTGGCCACAAATCCGGCAAGGTCGCCATATTTCCGGCACGGTCGCCATAAATCCGGCAAGGTCGCCACAAATCCGGCAAGGTCGCCATATTTCCGGCAAGGTCGCCATAAATCCCGCAAGGTCGCCACAAATCCGGCAAGGTCGCTATATTTCCGACAGTGTCGCCATAAATCCGGCAAGGTCGCCACAAATCCGACAAGGTCGCCATATTTCCGGCATGGTCGCCATAAACCCGACAAGGTCGCCACAAATCCGGCAAGTTCTCCATATTTCCGGCAAGGTCGCCATAAATCCGGCAAGGTCGCCATAAATCCGGCAGTCGCCATATTTCCGGCAAGGTCGCCATAAAAGCGGCAAGCTCGCCACAAATCCGGCAAGGTCGCCATATTTCCGGCAAGTTCGCCATAAATCCGGCATGGTAGCCAAAAATTAGGGGTTCGCCATATTTCCGGCAAGGTCGCCATAAATCCGGCAAGGTCGCCATATTTCCGGCAATATCGCCATAAATCCGGCAAGGTCCCCACAAGTCCGGCAAGGTCGCCGTAAATCCGGCAAGGTCGCCATTTTCCGGCAATTTCGCCACAAATCCGGCAAGGTCGCCACAAATTCGGCAAGTTCTCCATATTTCCGGCAACGTCGCCATAAATTCGGCAAGGTCGCCATAAATCCGGCAGTCGCCATATTTCCGGCAAGGTCGCCATAAATGCGGCAAGGTCGCCACAAATCCGGCAAGGTCGCCATATACCCGGCAAGGACGCCATAAATCCGGCAAGGCCGCCACAACTCCGTCAAGTTCGCCATATTTCCGGCAATATCGCCATAAATCCGGCAAGGTCGCCACAAATCCTGCAAGGTCGCCATAAATCCGGGAAGGTCGCCATATTTCCGGCAATATCGCCACAAATCCGGCAAGGTCGCCACAAATCCGGCAAGTTCTCCATATTTCTGGCAAGGTCGCCATAGATCCGGCAGTCGCCATATTTCCGGCAAGGTCGCCATAAATGCGGCAAGGTCGCCACAAATCCGGCAAGGTCGCCATATATCCGGCAAGGACGACATAAATCCGGCAAGGTCGCCACAAATCCGTCAAGGTTGCCATATTTCCGGCAATATCGCCATAAATCCGGCAAGTTCGCCACAAATCCGGCAAGCTCGCCACATTTCCGGCAAGGACGCCATAAATCCGGCAAGGTCGGCATAAATCCGGCAAGGTCGCCACATTCCCGGCAAGGTCGCCTTATTTCCTTCAGGGTCGTCATAAATCCGGCAATGTCGCCACAAATGCGGCAAGGTTGCCATATTTCCGGCAAGGTTGCCATAAATCCGGCATGGTCGCCACAAATGCGTCAAGGTCGACATATTTCCGGGACGGTAGCCACAAATCCGGCAAGGTCGCCATAAATCCGGTAAGGTCGCCATAAATCCGGCAAAGTCGGCATATTTCAGGCAAGGTCGCCATAAATCCGGCAAGGTCGCCACAAATTCGGCAAGGTCGCCATATATCCGGCAAGGAACCATATATCCGGCAAGGTCGCCACAAATCCGGCAAGGTCGCCATATTTCCGACATGGTCGTCATAAATCCGGCAAGGTAGCCAAAAATTAGGGGTTCGCCATATTTCCGGCAAGGTCGCCATAAATCCGGCAAGGTCGCCATATTTCCGGCAATATCGCCATAAATCCGGCAAGGTCCCCACAAGTCCGGCAAGGTCGCCGTAAATCCGGGAATGTCGCCATTTTCCGGCAATTTCGCCACAAATCCGGCAAGGTCGCCACAAATTCGGCAAGTACTCCATATTTCCGGCAACGTCGCCATAAATTCGGCAAGGTCGCCATAAATCCGGCAGTCGCCATATTTCCGGCAAGGTCGCCATAAATGCGGCAAGGTCGCCACAAATCCGGCAAGGTCGCCATATACCCGGCAAGGACGCCATAAATCCGGCAAGGTCGCCACAACTCCGTCAAGTTCGCCATATTTCCGGCAATATCGCCATAAATCCGGCAAGGTCGCCACAAATCCTGCAAGGTCGCGATAAATCCGGCAAGGTCGCCATATTTCCGGCAATATCGCCACAAATCCGGCAAGGTCGCCACAAATCCGGCAAGTTCTCCATATTTCTGGCAAGGTCGCCATAGATCCGGCAGTCGCCATATTTCCGGCAAGGTCGCCATAAATGCGGCAAGGTCGCCACAAATCCGGCAAGGTCGCCATATATCCGGCAAGGACGACATAAATCCGGCAAGGTCGCCACAAATCCGTCAAGGTTGCCATATTTCCGGGAATATCGCCATAAATCCGGCAAGTTCGCCACAAATCCGGCAAGCTCGCCACATTTCCGGCAAGGACGCCATAAATCCGGCAAGGTCGGCATAAATCCGGCAAGGTCGCCACATTCCCGGCAAGGTCGCCTTATTTCCTTCAGGATCGTCATAAATCCGGCAATGTCGCCACAAATGCGGCAAGGTTGCCATATTTCCGGCAAGGTTGCCATAAATCCGGCATGGTCGCCACAAATGCGTCAAGGTCGACATATTTCCGGGACGGTAGCCACAAATCCGGCAAGGTCGCCATAAATCCGGTAAGGTCGCCATAAATCCGGCAAAGTCGGCATATTTCAGGCAAGGTCGCCATAAATCCGGCAAGGTCGCCACAAATTCGGCAAGGTCGCCATATATCCGGCAAGGAACCATATATCCGGCAAGGTCGCCACAAATCCGGCAAGGTCGCCATATTTCCGACATGGTCGTCATAAATCCGGCAAGGTGGCCACAAATCCGACAAGGTAGCCATATTTCCGGAAAGTTCGCCATAAATCTGGCATGGTGGCCACAAATCAGGGAAGGTCGCCATATTTCCGGCAAAGGCGCCATACATCCGGCAAGGTCGCCATAAATCCGGCAAAGTCGCCATATTTCAGGCAAGGTCGCCATCAATCCGGCAAGTCGCCACAAATCCGGCAAGGTTGCCATATTTCCGGCAAGGTCGCCATAAATCCGGCAAGGTCACCACAAATACGACGGTCGCCATATTTCCGATATGGTCGTCATAAATCCGGCAAGGTGGCCACAAATCCGCCATGGTAGCCATATTTCCGATAAGTTCGCCATAAATACGGCATCGTGGCCACAGATCAGGGAAGGTCGCCATATTTCCGGCAAGGTCGCCATATATCCGGCAAGGTCGCCATATTTCCGGCAGTATCGCCATAAATCCCGCAAGGTCGCCACAAATCCGGCAAGGTCGCCATATTTCCGGCACGGTCGCCATAAACCCGGCAAGGTCGCCACAAATCCGGCAAGGTCGCCATATTTCCGGCAAGGTCGCCATAAATCCCGCAAGGTCGCCACAAATCCGGCAAGGTCGCCATATTTCCGGCAGTGTCGCCATAAATCCGGCAATGTCGCCACAAATCCGGCAAGGTCGCCATATATCCGGCAAGGACGCCATAAATCCGGAAATGTCGCCACAAATCCGGCAAGGTCGCCATATTTCCGGCGTTCGCCATAAATCCGGCATGGTGGCCAAAAATTAGTGAAGTTCGCCATATTTCCGGCAAGGTCGCCATAAATCCGGCAAGGTCGCCATATTTCCGGCAATATCGCCATTAATCCGGCAAGGTCGCCACAAATCCGGTACGGTCGCCTTAAATCCGGCAAGGTCGCCATATTTCCGGCAATATCGCCACAAATCCGGAAAGGTCGCCACAAATCCGGCAAGTTCTCCATATTTCCGGCAAGCTCGCCATAAATCCGGCAGTCGCCATATTTCCAGCAAGGTCGCCATAAATGTGGAAAGGTAGCCACAAATCCGTCAAGTTCTCCATACTTCCGGCAAGGTCGCCATAAATCCGGCAGTCGCCATATTTCCGGCAAGGTCGCCATAAATGCGGCAAGGTCGCCACAAATCCGGCAAGGTCGCCATATATCCGGCAAGGACGCCATAAATCCGGAAATGTCGCCACAAATCCGGCAAGGTCGCCATATTTCCGGCGTTCGCCATAAATCCGGCATGGTGGCCAAAAATTAGTGAAGTTCGCCATATTTCCGGCAAGGTCGCCATAAACCCGGCAAGGTCGCCATATTTCCGGCAATATCGCCATAAATCCGGCAAGGTCGCCACAAATCCGGTAAGGTCGCCATAAATCCGGCAAGGTCGCCATATTTCCGGCAATATCGCCACAAATCCGGCAAGGTCGCCACAAATCCGGCAAGTTCTCCATATTTCCGGCAAGCTCGCCATAAATCCGGCAGTCGCCATATTCCCAGCAAGGTCGCCATAAATGCGGCAAGGTCGCCACAAATCCGGCAAGGTCGCCATATTTCCGGCAAGGACGACATAAATCCGGCAAGGTCGCCACAAATCCGTCAAGGTTGCCTTATTTCCGGCAATATCGCCATAAATCCGGCAAGGTCGCCACAAATCCGGCAAGTTCTCCACATTTCCGGCAAGGTCGCCAAAAATCCGGCAAGGTGGCATCAAATCCGGCAAGGTCGCCATATTTACGGCAAGGTCGCCATAAATCCGGCAAGGTCGCCATAAACCAGGCAAGGTCGCCATATTTCCGGCGAGGTCGCCATAAATCCGGCAGGGCCGCCACAAATCCGGCAAGGTCGCTATAAATCCGGCGAGGTCGCCATATATCCGGCAAGGTCGCCGCAAATCCGGCAAGGTCGCCATATTTCCGGCAAGGTGGCCATAAATCCGGCAAGGTCCCCATAAACCCGGCGAGGTCGCCATATTTCCGGCAAGGTCGCCACAAATCCGGCAAGGTCGCCACAAATCCGGCAAGTTCTCCATATTTCCGGCAAGGTCGCCAAAAATCCGGCAAGGTCGCCATAAATCCGGCAGTCGCCATATTTTCGGCAAGGTCGCCATAAATGCGGCAAGGTCGCCACAAATCCGGCAAGGTCGCCATATATCCGGCAAGGACGCCATAAATCCGGCAAGGTCGCCACAAATCCGTCAAGGTTGCCATATTTCCGGCATGGTCTTGATAAATCCGGCTAGGTGGCCACGAATCAGACAAGGTAGCCATATTTCCGGCAAGTTCGCCATAAATCCGGCATGGTGGCCACAAATCAGGGAAGGTCGCCATATTTCCAGCGAGGTCGCCATAAATCCGGCAATGTGGCATCAAATCCGGCAAGGTCGCCATATTTCCGGCGAGGTCGCCATAAATCCGGCAAGGAGGCCTCAAATCCGGCAAGGTCGCCACATTTACGGCGAGGTCGCCATAAATCCGGCAAGGTCGCCATCAACACGGCAAGGTCGCCATATTTCCGGCGAGGCCGCCATAAATCCGGCAGGGTCGCCACAAATCCGGCAAGGTCGCTATCAATCCGGCGAGGTCGCCATATATCCGGCAAGGTCGCCATAAATCCGGCAGTCGCCATATTTCCGGCAAGGTCGCCATAAAAGCGGCAAGGTCGCCACAAATCCGGCAATGTCGCCATATTTCCGGCAAGTTCGCCATAAATCCGGCATGGTGGCCTAAAATTAGGGGTTCGCCATATTTCCGGCAAGGTCGCCATAAATCCGGCAAGGTCGCCATATTTCCGGCAATATCGCCTTAAATCCGGCAAGGTCCCCACAAGTCCGGCAAGGTCGCCGTAAATCCGGCAAGGTCGCCATATTTCCGGCAATATCGCCACAAATCCGGCAAGGTCGCCACAAATTCGGCAAGTTCTCCATATTTCCGGCAAGGTCGCCATAAATTCGGCAAGGTCGCCATAAATCCGGCAGTCGCCATATTTGCGGCAAGGTCGCCATAAATGCGGCAAGGTCGCCACAAATCCGGCAAGGTCGCCATATACCCGGCAAGGACGCCATAAATCCGGCAAGGTCGCCACAAGTCCGTCAAGGTCGCCATATTTCCGGCAATATCGCCATAAATCAGGTAAGGTCGCCACAAATCCGGCAAGGTCGCCATAAATCCGGCAAGGTCGCCATATTTCCGGCAATATCGCCACAAATCCGGCAAGGTCGCCACAAATCCGGCAAGTTCTCCATATTTCCGGCAAGGTCGCCATATTTCCGGTAAGGTCGCCATAAATGCGGCGAGGTCGCCATATTTCCGGCATGGTCGCCATAAATCCGGCGATGTTGCCACAAATACGGCAAGGTCGACATAATTCCGTCATAGTATCCATAAATCCGGCAAGGTGGCCACAAACCCGGCATGGTCGCCACATTTCCTGCAAGGTCGCCATAAATCCGGCAATGTCGCCACAAATGCGGCAAGGTCGCCATATTTCCGGCAAGGTCGACATATTTCAGGGACGGCAGCCACAAATCCGGCAAGGTCGCCATAAATCCGGTAAGGTCGCCATAAATCCGGCAAAGTCGCCATAAATCCGGCAAAGTCGGCATATTTCAGGCAAGGTCGCCATAAATCCGGCAAGGTCGCCACAAATCCGGCAAGGTCGCCATATTTCCGACATGGTCGTCATAAATCCGGCAAGGTGGCCACAACTCCGACAAGGTAGCCATATTTCCGGAAAGTTCGCCATAAATCCGGCATGGTGGCCACAAATCCGGCAAGGTCGCCATATTTCCGGCACGGTGGCCATAAATCCGGCAAGGTCGCCACAAATCCGGCAAGGTCGCCATATTTCCGGCAAGGTCGCCATAAATCCCGCAAGGTCGCCACAAATCCGGCAAGGTCGCCATATTTCCGACAGTGTCGCCATAAATCCGGCAAGGTCGCCACAAATCCGGCAAGGTCGCCATATTTCCGGCATTGGCGCCATAAACCCGACAAGGTCGCCACAAATCCGGCAAGTTCTCCATATTTCCGGCAAGATCGCCATAAATCCGGCAAGGTCGCCATAAATCCGGCAGTCGCCATATTTCCGGCAAGGTCGCCATAAAAGCGGCAAGGTCGCCACAAATCCGGCAAGGTCGCCATATTTCCGGCAAGTTCGCCATAAATCCGGCATGGTGGCCAAAAATTAGGGGTTCGCCATATTTCCGGCAAGGTCGCCATAAATCCGGCAAGGTCGCCATATTTCCGGCAATATCGCCATAAATCCGGCAAGGTCCCCACAAGTCCGGCAAGGTCGCCGTAAATCCTGCAAGGTCGCCATATTTCCGGCAATATCGCCACAAATCCGTCAAGGTCGCCACAAATCCGGCAAGGTCGCCATATATCCGGCAAGGACGCCATAAATCCGGAAATGTCGCCACAAATCCGGCAAGGTCGCCATATTTCCGGCGTTCGCCATAAATCCGGCATGGTGGCCAAAAATTAGTGAAGTTCGCCATATTTCCGGCAAGGTCGCCATAAACCCGGCAAGGTCGCCATATTTCCGGCAATATCGCCATAAATCCGGCAAGGTCGCCACAAATCCGGTAAGGTCGCCATAAATCCGGCAAGGTCGCCATATTTCCGGCAATATCGCCACAAATCCGGCAAGGTCACCACAAATCCGGCAAGTTCTCCATATTTCCGGCAAGCTCGCCATAAATCCGGCAGTCGCCATATTCCCAGCAAGGTCGCCATAAATGCGGCAAGGTCGCCACAAATCCGGCAAGGTCGCCATATTTCCGGCAAGGACGACATAAATCCGGCAAGGTCGCCACAAATCCGTCAAGGTTGCCTTATTTCCGGCAATATCGCCATAAATCCGGCAAGGTCGCCACAAATCCGGCAAGTTCTCCACATTTCCGGCAAGGTCGCCAAAAATCCGGCAAGGTGGCATCAAATCCGGCAAGGTCGCCATATTTACGGCAAGGTCGCCATAAATCCGGCAAGGTCGCCATAAACCAGGCAAGGTCGCCATATTTCCGGCGAGGTCGCCATAAATCCGGCAGGGCCGCCACAAATCCGGCAAGGTCGCTATAAATCCGGCGAGGTCGCCATATATCCGGCAAGGTCGCCGCAAATCCGGCAAGGTCGCCATATTTCCGGCAAGGTGGCCATAAATCCGGCAAGGTCCCCATAAACCCGGCGAGGTCGCCATATTTCCGGCAAGGTCGCCACAAATCCGGCAAGGTCGCCACAAATCCGGCAAGTTCTCCATATTTCCGGCAAGGTCGCCAAAAATCCGGCAAGGTCGCCATAAATCCGGCAGTCGCCATATTTTCGGCAAGGTCGCCATAAATGCGGCAAGGTCGCCACAAATCCGGCAAGGTCGCCATATATCCGGCAAGGACGCCATAAATCCGGCAAGGTCGCCACAAATCCGTCAAGGTTGCCATATTTCCGGCATGGTCTTGATAAATCCGGCTAGGTGGCCACGAATCAGACAAGGTAGCCATATTTCCGGCAAGTTCGCCATAAATCCGGCATGGTGGCCACAAATCAGGGAAGGTCGCCATATTTCCAGCGAGGTCGCCATAAATCCGGCAATGTGGCATCAAATCCGGCAAGGTCGCCATATTTCCGGCGAGGTCGCCATAAATCCGGCAAGGAGGCCTCAAATCCGGCAAGGTCGCCACATTTACGGCGAGGTCGCCATAAATCCGGCAAGGTCGCCATCAACACGGCAAGGTCGCCATATTTCCGGCGAGGCCGCCATAAATCCGGCAGGGTCGCCACAAATCCGGCAAGGTCGCTATCAATCCGGCGAGGTCGCCATATATCCGGCAAGGTCGCCATAAATCCGGCAGTCGCCATATTTCCGGCAAGGTCGCCATAAAAGCGGCAAGGTCGCCACAAATCCGGCAATGTCGCCATATTTCCGGCAAGTTCGCCATAAATCCGGCATGGTGGCCTAAAATTAGGGGTTCGCCATATTTCCGGCAAGGTCGCCATAAATCCGGCAAGGTCGCCATATTTCCGGCAATATCGCCTTAAATCCGGCAAGGTCCCCACAAGTCCGGCAAGGTCGCCGTAAATCCGGCAAGGTCGCCATATTTCCGGCAATATCGCCACAAATCCGGCAAGGTCGCCACAAATTCGGCAAGTTCTCCATATTTCCGGCAAGGTCGCCATAAATTCGGCAAGGTCGCCATAAATCCGGCAGTCGCCATATTTGCGGCAAGGTCGCCATAAATGCGGCAAGGTCGCCACAAATCCGGCAAGGTCGCCATATACCCGGCAAGGACGCCATAAATCCGGCAAGGTCGCCACAAGTCCGTCAAGGTCGCCATATTTCCGGCAATATCGCCATAAATCAGGTAAGGTCGCCACAAATCCGGCAAGGTCGCCATAAATCCGGCAAGGTCGCCATATTTCCGGCAATATCGCCACAAATCCGGCAAGGTCGCCACAAATCCGGCAAGTTCTCCATATTTCCGGCAAGGTCGCCATATTTCCGGTAAGGTCGCCATAAATGCGGCGAGGTCGCCATATTTCCGGCATGGTCGCCATAAATCCGGCGATGTTGCCACAAATACGGCAAGGTCGACATAATTCCGTCATAGTATCCATAAATCCGGCAAGGTGGCCACAAACCCGGCATGGTCGCCACATTTCCTGCAAGGTCGCCATAAATCCGGCAATGTCGCCACAAATGCGGCAAGGTCGCCATATTTCCGGCAAGGTCGACATATTTCAGGGACGGCAGCCACAAATCCGGCAAGGTCGCCATAAATCCGGTAAGGTCGCCATAAATCCGGCAAAGTCGCCATAAATCCGGCAAAGTCGGCATATTTCAGGCAAGGTCGCCATAAATCCGGCAAGGTCGCCACAAATCCGGCAAGGTCGCCATATTTCCGACATGGTCGTCATAAATCCGGCAAGGTGGCCACAACTCCGACAAGGTAGCCATATTTCCGGAAAGTTCGCCATAAATCCGGCATGGTGGCCACAAATCCGGCAAGGTCGCCATATTTCCGGCACGGTGGCCATAAATCCGGCAAGGTCGCCACAAATCCGGCAAGGTCGCCATATTTCCGGCAAGGTCGCCATAAATCCCGCAAGGTCGCCACAAATCCGGCAAGGTCGCCATATTTCCGACAGTGTCGCCATAAATCCGGCAAGGTCGCCACAAATCCGGCAAGGTCGCCATATTTCCGGCATTGGCGCCATAAACCCGACAAGGTCGCCACAAATCCGGCAAGTTCTCCATATTTCCGGCAAGATCGCCATAAATCCGGCAAGGTCGCCATAAATCCGGCAGTCGCCATATTTCCGGCAAGGTCGCCATAAAAGCGGCAAGGTCGCCACAAATCCGGCAAGGTCGCCATATTTCCGGCAAGTTCGCCATAAATCCGGCATGGTGGCCAAAAATTAGGGGTTCGCCATATTTCCGGCAAGGTCGCCATAAATCCGGCAAGGTCGCCATATTTCCGGCAATATCGCCATAAATCCGGCAAGGTCCCCACAAGTCCGGCAAGGTCGCCGTAAATCCTGCAAGGTCGCCATATTTCCGGCAATATCGCCACAAATCCGTCAAGGTCGCCACAAATTCGGCAAGTTCTCCATATTTCCGGCAACGTCGCCATAAATTCGGCAAGGTCGCCATAAATCCGGCAGTCGCCATATTTCCGGCAAGGTCGCCATAAATGCGGCAAGGTCGCCACAAATCCGGCAAGGTCGCCATATACCCGGCAAGGACGCCATAAATCCGGCAAGGTCGCCACAAGTCCGTCAAGGTCGCCATATTTCCGGCAATATCGCCATAAATCCGGCAAGATCGCCACAAATCCGGCAAGGTCGCCATAAATCCGGCAAGGTCGCCATATTTCCGGCAATATCGCCACAAATCCGGCAAGGTCGCCACAAATCCGGCAAGTTCTCCATATTTCTGGCAAGGTCACCATAGATCCGGCAGTCGCCATATTTCCGGCAAGGTCGCCATAAATGCGGCAAGGTCGCCACAAATCCGGCAAGGTCGCCATATATCCGGCAAGGACGACATAAATCCGGCAAGGTCGCCACAAATCCGTCAAGGTTGCCATATTTCCGGCAATATCGCCATAAATCCGGCAAGTTCGCCACAAATCCGGCAAGCTCGCCACATTTCCGGCAAGGACGCCATAAATCCGGCAAGGTCGGCATAAATCCGGCAAGGTCGCCACATTCCCGGCAAGGTCGCCTTATTTCCTGCAGGGGCGTCATAAATCCGGCAATGTCGCCACAAATGCGGCAAGGTCGCCATATTTCCGGCAAGGTTGCCATAAATCCGGCAAGGTCGCCACAAATGCGTCAAGGTCGACATATTTCCGGGACGGTAGCCACAAATCCGGCAAGGTCGCCATAAATCCGGTAAGGTCGCCATAAATCCGGCAAAGTCGGCATATTTCAGGCAAGGTCGCCATAAATCCGGCAAGGTCGCCACAAATTCGGCAAGGTCGCCATATATCCGGTAAGGAACCATATATCCGGCAAGATCGCCACAAATCCGGCAAGGTCGCCATATTTCCGACATGGTCGTCATAAAACCGGCAAGGTGGCCACAAATCCGACAAGGTAGCCATATTTACGGAAAGTTCGCCATAAATCCGGCATGGTGGCCACAAATCAGGGAAGGTCGCCATATTTCCGGCAAAGGCGCCATACATCCGGCAAGGTCGCCATCAATCCGGCAAAGTCGCCATATTTCAGGCAAGGTCGCCATCAATCCGGCAAGGTCGCCACAAATTCGGCAAGCTCGCCATATTTCCGGCAAGGACGCCATTTATCCGGCAAGGTCGCCACAAATCCGGCAAGGTTGCCATATTTCCGGCAAGGTCGCCATAAATCCGGCAAGGTCACCACAAATACGACGGTCGCCATATTTCCGATATGGTCGTCATAAATCCGGCAAGGTGGCCACAAATCCGCCATGGTAGCCATATTTCCGATAAGTTCGCCATAAATACGGCATCGTGGCCACAAATCAGGGAAGGTCGCCATATTTCCGGCAAGGTCGCCATATATCCGGCAAGGTCGCCATATTTCCGGCAGTATCGCCATAAATCCCGCAAGGTCGCCACAAATCCGGCAAGGTCGCCATATTTCCGGCACGGTCGCCATAAATCCGGCAAGGTCGCCACAAATCCGGCAAGGTTGCCATATTTCCGGCAAGGTCGCCATAAATCCCGCAAGGTCGCCACAAATCCGGCAAGGTCGCCATTATTCCGGCAGTGTCGCCATAAATCCGGCAAGGTCGCCACAAATCCGGCAAGGTCGCCATATATCCGGCAAGGACGCCATAAATCCGGAAATGTCGCCACAAATCCGACAAGGTCGCCATATTTCCGGCACGGTCGCCATAAATCCGGCAAGGTCGCCACAAATCCGGCAAGGTCGCCATATTTCCGGCAAGGTCGCCATAAATCCCGCAAGGTCGCCACAAATCCGGCAAGGTCGCCATATATCCGGCAAGGACGCCATAAATCCGGAATTGTCGCCACAAATCCGGCAAGGTCGCCATATTTCCGGCGTTCGCCATAAATCCTGCATGGTGGCCAAAAATTAGTGAAGTTCGCCATATTTCCGGCAAGGTCGCCATAAATCCGACAAGGTCGCCATATTTCCGGCAATATCGCCATAAATCCGGCAAGGTCGCCACAAATCCGGTAAGGTCGCCATAAATCCGGCAAGGTCGCCATATTTCCGGCAATATCGCCACAAATCCGGCAAGGTCGCCACAAATCCGGCAAGTTCTCCATATTTCCGGCAAGCTCGCCATAAATCCGGCAGTCGCCATATTTCCAGCAAGGTCGCCATAAATGCGGCAAGGTCGCCACAAATCCGGCAAGGTCGCCATATTTCCGGCAAGGACGACATAAATCCGGCAAGGTCGCCACAAATCCGTCAAGGTTGCCTTATTTCCGGCAATATCGCCATAAATCCGGCAAGGTCGCCACAAATCCGGCAAGGTCGCCATAAATCTGGCAAGGTCACCATATTTCCGGCAATATCGCCACAAATCCGGCAAGGTCGCCACAAATCCGGCAAGTTCTCCACATTTCCGGTAAGGTCGCCTTAAATCCGGCAAGGTCGCCATATTTCCGGCAATATCGCCACAAATCCGGCAAGGTCGCCACAAATCCGTCAAGGTTGCCATATTTCCGGCAATATCGCCATAAATCCGGCAAGTTCGCCACAAATCCGGCAAGCTCGCCACATTTCCGGCAAGGACGCCATAAATCCGGCAAGGTCGGCATAAATCCGGCAAGGTCGCCACATTCCCGGCAAGGTCGCCTTATTTCCTGCAGGGGCGTCATAAATCCGGCAATGTCGCCACAAATGCGGCAAGGTCGCCATATTTCCGGCAAGGTTGCCATAAATCCGGCAAGGTCGCCACAAATGCGTCAAGGTCGACATATTTCCGGGACGGTAGCCACAAATCCGGCAAGGTCGCCATAAATCCGGTAAGGTCGCCATAAATCCGGCAAAGTCGGCATATTTCAGGCAAGGTCGCCATAAATCCGGCAAGGTCGCCACAAATTCGGCAAGGTCGCCATATATCCGGTAAGGAACCATATATCCGGCAAGATCGCCACAAATCCGGCAAGGTCGCCATATTTCCGACATGGTCGTCATAAAACCGGCAAGGTGGCCACAAATCCGACAAGGTAGCCATATTTACGGAAAGTTCGCCATAAATCCGGCATGGTGGCCACAAATCAGGGAAGGTCGCCATATTTCCGGCAAAGGCGCCATACATCCGGCAAGGTCGCCATCAATCCGGCAAAGTCGCCATATTTCAGGCAAGGTCGCCATCAATCCGGCAAGGTCGCCACAAATTCGGCAAGCTCGCCATATTTCCGGCAAGGACGCCATTTATCCGGCAAGGTCGCCACAAATCCGGCAAGGTTGCCATATTTCCGGCAAGGTCGCCATAAATCCGGCAAGGTCACCACAAATACGACGGTCGCCATATTTCCGATATGGTCGTCATAAATCCGGCAAGGTGGCCACAAATCCGCCATGGTAGCCATATTTCCGATAAGTTCGCCATAAATACGGCATCGTGGCCACAAATCAGGGAAGGTCGCCATATTTCCGGCAAGGTCGCCATATATCCGGCAAGGTCGCCATATTTCCGGCAGTATCGCCATAAATCCCGCAAGGTCGCCACAAATCCGGCAAGGTCGCCATATTTCCGGCACGGTCGCCATAAATCCGGCAAGGTCGCCACAAATCCGGCAAGGTTGCCATATTTCCGGCAAGGTCGCCATAAATCCCGCAAGGTCGCCACAAATCCGGCAAGGTCGCCATTATTCCGGCAGTGTCGCCATAAATCCGGCAAGGTCGCCACAAATCCGGCAAGGTCGCCATATATCCGGCAAGGACGCCATAAATCCGGAAATGTCGCCACAAATCCGACAAGGTCGCCATATTTCCGGCACGGTCGCCATAAATCCGGCAAGGTCGCCACAAATCCGGCAAGGTCGCCATATTTCCGGCAAGGTCGCCACAAATCCGGCAAGGTCGCCATATATCCGGCAAGGACGCCATAAATCCGGAATTGTCGCCACAAATCCGGCAAGGTCGCCATATTTCCGGCGTTCGCCATAAATCCTGCATGGTGGCCAAAAATTAGTGAAGTTCGCCATATTTCCGGCAAGGTCGCCATAAATCCGACAAGGTCGCCATATTTCCGGCAATATCGCCATAAATCCGGCAAGGTCGCCACAAATCCGGTAAGGTCGCCATAAATCCGGCAAGGTCGCCATATTTCCGGCAATATCGCCACAAATCCGGCAAGGTCGCCACAAATCCGGCAAGTTCTCCATATTTCCGGCAAGCTCGCCATAAATCCGGCAGTCGCCATATTTCCAGCAAGGTCGCCATAAATGCGGCAAGGTCGCCACAAATCCGGCAAGGTCGCCATATTTCCGGCAAGGACGACATAAATCCGGCAAGGTCGCCACAAATCCGTCAAGGTTGCCTTATTTCCGGCAATATCGCCATAAATCCGGCAAGGTCGCCACAAATCCGGCAAGGTCGCCATAAATCTGGCAAGGTCACCATATTTCCGGCAATATCGCCACAAATCCGGCAAGGTCGCCACAAATCCGGCAAGTTCTCCACATTTCCGGTAAGGTCGCCTTAAATCCGGCAAGGTCGCCATATTTCCGGCAATATCGCCACAAATCCGGCAAGGTCGCCACAAATCCGGCAAGTTCTCCATATTTCCGGCAAGCTCGCCATAAATCCGGCAGTCGCCATATTTCCAGCAAGGTCGCCATAAATGTGGAAAGGTCGCCACAAATCCGGCAAGGTCGCCATATTTCCGGCAAGGACGACATAAATCCGGCAAGGTCGCCACAAATCCGGCAAGGTCGCCATATTTCCGGCATGGTCGCCATAAACCCGACAAGGTAGCCACAAATCCGTCAAGTTCTCCATACTTCCGGCAAGGTCGCCATAAATCCGGCAGTCGCCATATTTCCGGCAAGGTCGCCATAAATGCGGCAAGGTCGCCACAAATCCGGCAAGGTCGCCATATATCCGGCAAGGACGCCATAAATCCGGAAATGTCGCCACAAATCCGGCAAGGTCGCCATATTTCCGGCGTTCGCCATAAATCCGGCATGGTGGCCAAAAATTAGTGAAGTTCGCCATATTTCCGGCAAGGTCGCCATAAACCCGGCAAGGTCGCCATATTTCCGGCAATATCGCCATAAATCCGGCGCCACAAATCCGGTAAGGTCGCCATAAATCCGGCAAGGTCGCCATATTTCCGGCAATATCGCCACAAATCCGGCAAGGTCGCCACAAATCCGGCAAGTTCTCCATATTTCCGGCAAGCTCGCCATAAATCCGGCAGTCGGCATATTTCCAGCAAGGTCGCCTTAAATGCGGCAAGGTCGCCACAAATCCGGCAAGGTCGCCATATTTCCGGCAAAGACGACATAAATCCGGCAAGGTCGCCATAAATCCGGCAAGGTCGCCACAAATCCGGCAAGTTCTACACATTTCCGGCAAGGTCGCCAAAAATCCGGCAAGGTCGCCATAAATCCGGCAGTCGCCATATTTTCGGCAAGGTCGCCATAAATGCGGCAAGGTCGCCACAAATCCGGCATGGTCGCCATATATCCGGCAAGGACGCCATAAATCCGGCAAGGTCGCCATAAATCCGTCAAGCTTGCCATATTTCCGGCAAGGTCGCCATAAATCCGGCAAGGTCGCCACAAATCCGGCAATGTCGCCACAAATGCGGCAAGGTCGCCATATTTCCGGCAAGGTCGACATATTTCAGGGACGGCAGCCACAAATCCGGCAAGGTCGCCATAAATCCGGTAAGGTCGCCATAAATCCGGCAAAGTCGCCATAAATCCGGCAAAGTCGGCATATTTCAGGCAAGGTCGCCATAAATCCGGCAAGGTCGCCACAAATCCGGCAAGGTCGCCATATTTCCGACATGGTCGTCATAAATCCGGCAAGGTGGCCACAACTCCGACAAGGTAGCCATATTTCCGGAAAGTTCGCCATAAATCCGGCATGGTGGCCACAAATCCGGCAAGGTCGCCATATTTCCGGCACGGTGGCCATAAATCCGGCAAGGTCGCCACAAATCCGGCAAGGTCGCCATATTTCCGGCAAGGTCGCCATAAATCCCGCAAGGTCGCCACAAATCCGGCAAGGTCGCCATATTTCCGACAGTGTCGCCATAAATCCGGCAAGGTCGCCACAAATCCGGCAAGGTCGCCATATTTCCGGCATTGGCGCCATAAACCCGACAAGGTCGCCACAAATCCGGCAAGTTCTCCATATTTCCGGCAAGATCGCCATAAATCCGGCAAGGTCGCCATAAATCCGGCAGTCGCCATATTTCCGGCAAGGTCGCCATAAAAGCGGCAAGGTCGCCACAAATCCGGCAAGGTCGCCATATTTCCGGCAAGTTCGCCATAAATCCGGCATGGTGGCCAAAAATTAGGGGTTCGCCATATTTCCGGCAAGGTCGCCATAAATCCGGCAAGGTCGCCATATTTCCGGCAATATCGCCATAAATCCGGCAAGGTCCCCACAAGTCCGGCAAGGTCGCCGTAAATCCTGCAAGGTCGCCATATTTCCGGCAATATCGCCACAAATCCGTCAAGGTCGCCACAAATTCGGCAAGTTCTCCATATTTCCGGCAACGTCGCCATAAATTCGGCAAGGTCGCCATAAATCCGGCAGTCGCCATATTTCCGGCAAGGTCGCCATAAATGCGGCAAGGTCGCCACAAATCCGGCAAGGTCGCCATAAATCCGGTAAGGTCGCCATAAATCCGGCAAAGTCGCCATAAATCCGGCAAAGTCGGCATATTTCAGGCAAGGTCGCCATAAATCCGGCAAGGTCGCCACAAATCCGGCAAGGTCGCCATATTTCCGACATGGTCGTCATAAATCCGGCAAGGTGGCCACAACTCCGACAAGGTAGCCATATTTCCGGAAAGTTCGCCATAAATCCGGCATGGTGGCCACAAATCCGGCAAGGTCGCCATATTTCCGGCACGGTGGCCATAAATCCGGCAAGGTCGCCACAAATCCGGCAAGGTCGCCATATTTCCGGCAAGGTCGCCATAAATCCCGCAAGGTCGCCACAAATCCGGCAAGGTCGCCATATTTCCGACAGTGTCGCCATAAATCCGGCAAGGTCGCCACAAATCCGGCAAGGTCGCCATATTTCCGGCATTGGCGCCATAAACCCGACAAGGTCGCCACAAATCCGGCAAGTTCTCCATATTCCCGGCAAGATCGCCATAAATCCGGCAAGGTCGCCATAAATCCGGCAGTCGCCATATTTCCGGCAAGGTCGCCATAAAAGCGGCAAGGTCGCCACAAATCCGGCAAGGTCGCCATATTTCCGGCAAGTTCGCCATAAATCCGGCATGGTGGCCAAAAATTAGGGGTTCGCCATATTTCCGGCAAGGTCGCCATAAATCCGGCAAGGTCGCCATATTTCCGGCAATATCGCCATAAATCCGGCAAGGTCCCCACAAGTCCGGCAAGGTCGCCGTAAATCCTGCAAGGTCGCCATATTTCCGGCAATATCGCCACAAATCCGTCAAGGTCGCCACAAATTCGGCAAGTTCTCCATATTTCCGGCAACGTCGCCATAAATTCGGCAAGGTCGCCATAAATCCGGCAGTCGCCATATTTCCGGCAAGGTCGCCATAAATGCGGCAAGGTCGCCACAAATCCGGCAAGGTCGCCATATACCCGGCAAGGACGCCATAAATCCGGCAAGGTCGCCACAAGTCCGTCAAGGTCGCCATATTTCCGGCAATATCGCCATAAATCCGGCAAGGTCGCCACAAATCCGGCAAGGTCGCCATAAATCCGGCAAGGTCGCCATATTTCCGGCAATATCGCCACAAATCCGGCAAGGTCGCCACAAATCCGGCAAGTTCTCCATATTTCTGGCAAGGTCACCATAGATCCGGCAGTCGCCATATTTCCGGCAAGGTCGCCATAAATGCGGCAAGGTCGCCACAAATCCGGCAAGGTCGCCATATATCCGGCAAGGACGACATAAATCCGGCAAGGTCGCCACAAATCCGTCAAGGTTGCCATATTTCCGGCAATATCGCCATAAATCCGGCAAGTTCGCCACAAATCCGGCAAGCTCGCCACATTTCCGGCAAGGACGCCATAAATCCGGCAAGGTCGGCATAAATCCGGCAAGGTCGCCACATTCCCGGCAAGGTCGCCTTATTTCCTGCAGGGGCGTCATAAATCCGGCAATGTCGCCACAAATGCGGCAAGGTCGCCATATTTCCGGCAAGGTTGCCATAAATCCGGCAAGGTCGCCACAAATGCGTCAAGGTCGACATATTTCCGGGACGGTAGCCACAAATCCGGCAAGGTCGCCATAAATCCGGTAAGGTCGCCATAAATCCGGCAAAGTCGGCATATTTCAGGCAAGGTCGCCATAAATCCGGCAAGGTCGCCACAAATTCGGCAAGGTCGCCATATATCCGGTAAGGAACCATATATCCGGCAAGATCGCCACAAATCCGGCAAGGTCGCCATATTTCCGACATGGTCGTCATAAAACCGGCAAGGTGGCCACAAATCCGACAAGGTAGCCATATTTACGGAAAGTTCGCCATAAATCCGGCATGGTGGCCACAAATCAGGGAAGGTCGCCATATTTCCGGCAAAGGCGCCATACATCCGGCAAGGTCGCCATCAATCCGGCAAAGTCGCCATATTTCAGGCAAGGTCGCCATCAATCCGGCAAGGTCGCCACAAATTCGGCAAGCTCGCCATATTTCCGGCAAGGACGCCATTTATCCGGCAAGGTCGCCACAAATCCGGCAAGGTTGCCATATTTCCGGCAAGGTCGCCATAAATCCGGCAAGGTCACCACAAATACGACGGTCGCCATATTTCCGATATGGTCGTCATAAATCCGGCAAGGTGGCCACAAATCCGCCATGGTAGCCATATTTCCGATAAGTTCGCCATAAATACGGCATCGTGGCCACAAATCAGGGAAGGTCGCCATATTTCCGGCAAGGTCGCCATATATCCGGCAAGGTCGCCTTATTTCCGGCAGTATCGCCATAAATCCCGCAAGGTCGCCACAAATCCGGCAAGGTCGCCATATTTCCGGCACGGTCGCCATAAATCCGGCAAGGTCGCCACAAATCCGGCAAGGTTGCCATATTTCCGGCAAGGTCGCCATAAATCCCGCAAGGTCGCCACAAATCCGGCAAGGTCGCCATTATTCCGGCAGTGTCGCCATAAATCCGGCAAGGTCGCCACAAATCCGGCAAGGTCGCCATATATCCGGCAAGGACGCCATAAATCCGGAAATGTCGCCACAAATCCGACAAGGTCGCCATATTTCCGGCACGGTCGCCATAAATCCGGCAAGGTCGCCACAAATCCGGCAAGGTCGCCATATTTCCGGCAAGGTCGCCATAAATCCCGCAAGGTCGCCACAAATCCGGCAAGGTCGCCATATATCCGGCAAGGACGCCATAAATCCGGAATTGTCGCCACAAATCCGGTAAGGTCGCCATATTTCCGGCGTTCGCCATAAATCCTGCATGGTGGCCAAAAATTAGTGAAGTTCGCCATATTTCCGGCAAGGTCGCCATAAATCCGACAAGGTCGCCATATTTCCGGCAATATCGCCATAAATCCGGCAAGGTCGCCACAAATCCGGTAAGGTCGCCATAAATCCGGCAAGGTCGCCATATTTCCGGCAATATCGCCACAAATCCGGCAAGGTCGCCACAAATCCGGCAAGTTCTCCATATTTCCGGCAAGCTCGCCATAAATCCGGCAGTCGCCATATTTCCAGCAAGGTCGCCATAAATGCGGCAAGGTCGCCACAAATCCGGCAAGGTCGCCATATTTCCGGCAAGGACGACATAAATCCGGCAAGGTCGCCACAAATCCGTCAAGGTTGCCTTATTTCCGGCAATATCGCCATAAATCCGGCAAGGTCGCCACAAATCCGGCAAGGTCGCCATAAATCTGGCAAGGTCACCATATTTCCGGCAATATCGCCACAAATCCGGCAAGGTCGCCACAAATCCGGCAAGTTCTCCACATTTCCGGTAAGGTCGCCTTAAATCCGGCAAGGTCGCCATATTTCCGGCAATATCGCCACAAATCCGGCAAGGTCGCCACAAATCCGGCAAGTTCTCCATATTTCCGGCAAGCTCGCCATAAATCCGGCAGTCGCCATATTTCCAGCAAGGTCGCCATAAATGTGGAAAGGTCGCCACAAATCCGGCAAGGTCGCCATATTTCCGGCAAGGACGACATAAATCCGGCAAGGTCGCCACAAATCCGGCAAGGTCGCCATATTTCCGGCATGGTCGCCATAAACCCGACAAGGTAGCCACAAATCCGTCAAGTTCTCCATACTTCCGGCAAGGTCGCCATAAATCCGGCAGTCGCCATATTTCCGGCAAGGTCGCCATAAATGCGGCAAGGTCGCCACAAATCCGGCAAGGTCGCCATATATCCGGCAAGGACGCCATAAATCCGGAAATGTCGCCACAAATCCGGCAAGGTCGCCATATTTCCGGCGTTCGCCATAAATCCGGCATGGTGGCCAAAAATTAGTGAAGTTCGCCATATTTCCGGCAAGGTCGCCATAAACCCGGCAAGGTCGCCATATTTCCGGCAATATCGCCATAAATCCGGCGCCACAAATCCGGTAAGGTCGCCATAAATCCGGCAAGGTCGCCATATTTCCGGCAATATCGCCACAAATCCGGCAAGGTCGCCACAAATCCGGCAAGTTCTCCATATTTCCGGCAAGCTCGCCATAAATCCGGCAGTCGGCATATTTCCAGCAAGGTCGCCTTAAATGCGGCAAGGTCGCCACAAATCCGGCAAGGTCGCCATATTTCCGGCAAAGACGACATAAATCCGGCAAGGTCGCCATAAATCCGGCAAGGTCGCCACAAATCCGGCAAGTTCTACACATTTCAGGCAAGGTCGCCAAAAATCCGGCAAGGTCGCCATAAATCCGGCAGTCGCCATATTTTCGGCAAGGTCGCCATAAATGCGGCAAGGTCGCCACAAATCCGGCATGGTCGCCATATATCCGGCAAGGACGCCATAAATCCGGCAAGGTCGCCATAAATCCGTCAAGCTTGCCATATTTCCGGCAAGGTCGCCATAAATCCGGCAAGGTCGCCACAAATCCGGCAAGGTCGCCATATTTCCGGCATGGTCTTGATAAATCCGGCAAGGTGGCCACGAATCAGACAAGGTAGCCATATTTCCGGCAAGTTCGCCATAAATCCGGCAAGGTGGCCACAAATCAGGGAAGGTCGCCATATTTCCAGCGAGGTCGCTATAAATCCGGCAAGGTGGCATCAAATCCGGCAAGGTCGCCATATTTACGGCAAGGTCGCCATAAATCCGGCAAGGTCGCCATAAACCCGGCAAGGTCGCCATATTTCCGGCGAGGTCGCCATAAATCCGGCAGGGCCGCCACAAATCCGGCAAGGTCGTTATAAATCCGGCGAGGTCGCCATATATCCGGCAAGGTCGCCGCAAATCCGGCAAGGTCGCCATATTTCCGGCAAGGTGGCCATAAATCCGGCAAGGTCCCCATAAACCCGGCGAGGTCGCCATATTTCCGGCAAGGTCGCCACAAATCCGGCAAGGTTGCCACAAATCCGGCAAGTTCTCGATATTTCCGGCAAGGTCGCCAAAAATCCGGCAAGGTCGCCATAAATCCGGCAGTCGCCATATTTTCGGCAAGGTCGCCATAAATACGGCAAGGTCGCCACAAATCCGGCAAGGTCGCCATATATCCGGCAAGGACGCCATAAATCCGGCAAGGTCGCCACAAATCCGTCAAGGTTGCCATATTTCCGGCATGGTCTTGATAAATCCGGCTAGGTGGCCACGAATCAGACAAGGTAGCCATATTTCCGGCAAGTTCGCCATAAATCCGGCAAGGTGGCCACAAATCAGGGAAGGTCGCCATATTTCCAGCGAGGTCGCTATAAATCCGGCAAGGTGGCATCAAATCCGGCAAGGTCGCCATATTTACGGCAAGGTCGCCATAAATCCGGCAAGGTCGCCATAAACCCGGCAAGGTCGCCATATTTCCGGCGAGGTCGCCATAAATCCGGCAGGGCCGCCACAAATCCGGCAAGGTCGCTATAAATCCGGCGAGGTCGCCATATATCCGGCAAGGTCGCCGCAAATCCGGCAAGGTCGCCATATTTCCGGCAAGGTGGCCATAAATCCGGCAAGGTCCCCATAAACCCGGCGAGGTCGCCATATTTCCGGCAAGGTCGCCACAAATCCGGCAAGGTTGCCACAAATCCGGCAAGTTCTCGATATTTCCGGCAAGGTCGCCAAAAATCCGGCAAGGTCGCCATAAATCCGGCAGTCGCCATATTTTCGGCAAGGTCGCCATAAATACGGCAAGGTCGCCACAAATCCGGCAAGGTCGCCATATATCCGGCAAGGACGCCATAAATCCGGCAAGGTCGCCACAAATCCGTCAAGGTTGCCATATTTCCGGCATGGTCTTGATAAATCCGGCTAGGTGGCCACGAATCAGACAAGGTAGCCATATTTCCGGCAAGTTCGCCATAAATCCGGCATGGTGGCCACAAATCAGGGAAGGTCGCCATATTTCCAGCGAGGTCGCCATAAATCCGGCAATGTGGCATCAAATCCGGCAAGGTCGCCATATTTCCGGCGAGGTCGCCATAAATCCGGCAAGGAGGCCTCAAATCCGGCAAGGTCGCCACATTTACGGCGAGGTCGCCATAAATCCGGCAAGGTCGCCATAAATCCGGCAAGGTCACCATATTTCCGGCGAGGTCGCCATAAATCCGGCAGGGCCGCCACAAATCCGGCAAGGTCGCTATAAATCCGGCGAGGTCGCCATATATCCGGCAAGGTCGCCGCAAATCCGGCAAGGTCGCCATATTTCCGGCAAGGTGGCCATAAATCCGGCAAGGTCCCCATAAACCCGGCGAGGTCGCCATATTTCCGGGAAGGTCGCCACAAATCCGGCAAGGTCGCCACAAATCCGGCAAGTTCTCCATATTTCCGGCAATGTCGCCAAAAATCCGGCAAGGTCGCCATAAATCCGGCAGTCGCCATATTTTCGGCAAGGTCGCCATAAATGCGGCAAGGTCGCCACAAATCCGGCAAGGTCGCCATATATCCGGCAAGGACGCCATAAATCCGGCAAGGTCGCCACAAATTCGTCAAGGTTGCCATATTTCCGGCATGGTCTTGATAAATCCGGCAAGGTGGCCACGAATCAGACAAGGTAGCCATATTTCCGGCAAGTTCGCCATAAATCCGGCATGGTGGCCACAAATCAGGGAAGGTCGCCATATTTCCAGCGAGGTCGCTATAAATCCGGCAAGGTGGCATCAAATCCGGCAAAGTCGCCATATTTACGGCAAGGTCGCCATAAATCCGGCAAGGTCGCCATAAACCCGGCAAGGTCGCCATATTTCCGGCGAGGTCGCCATAAATCCGGCAGGGCCGCCACAAATCCGGCAAGGTCGCTATAAATCCGGCGAGGTCGCCATATATCCGGCAAGGTCGCCGCAAATCCGGCAAGGGCGCCATATTTCCGGCAAGGTGGCCATAAATCCGGCAAGGTCCCCATAAACCCGGCGAGGTCGCCATATTTCCGGCAAGGTCGCCACAAATCCGGCAAGGTTGCCACAAATCCGGCAAGTTCTCGATATTTCCGGCAAGGTCGCCAAAAATCCGGCAAGGTCGCCATAAATCCGGCAGTCGCCATATTTTCGGCAAGGTCGCCATAAATGCGGCAAGGTCGCCACAAATCCGGCAAGGTCGCCATATATCCGGCAAGGACGTCATAAATCCGGCAAGGTCGCCACAAATCCGTCAAGGTTGCCATATTTCCGGCAAGGTCGCCATAAATCCGGGAAGGTCGCCACAAATCCGGCAAGGTCGCCATATTTCCGGCATGGTCTTGATAAATCCGGCAAGGTGGCGACGAATCAGACAAGGTAGCCATATTTCCGGCAAGATCGCCATAAATCCGGCATGGTGGCCACAAATCAGGGAAGGTCGCCATATTTCCAGCGAGGTCGCCATAAATCCGGCAATGTGGCATCAAATCCGGCAAGGTCGCCATATTTCCGGCGAGGTCGCCATAAATCCGGCAAGGAGGCCTCAAATCCGGCAAGGTCGCCACATTTACGACGAGGTCGCCATAAATCCGGCAAGGTCGCCATATATCCGGCAAGGTCGCCGCAAATCCGGCAAGGTCGCCATATTTCCGGCAAGGTGGCCATAAATCCGGCAAGGTCCCCATAAACCCGGCGAGGTCGCCATATTTCCGGCAAGGTCGCCACAAATCCGGCAAGGTCGCCACAAATCCGGCAAGTTCTTCATATTTCCGGCAAGGACGCCATAAATCCGGCAAGGTCGCCACAAATCCGTCAAGGTTGCCATATTTCCGGCAAGGTCGCCATAAATCCGGGAAGGTCGCTCGCCACAAATCCGGCAAGGTCGCCATATTTCCGGCATGGTCTTGATAAATCCGGCAAGGTGGCGACGAATCAGACAAGGTAGCCATATTTCCGGCAAGTTCGCCATAAATCCGGCATGGTGGCCACAAATCAGGGAAGGTCGCCATATTTCCAGCGAGGTCGCCATAAATCCGGCAATGTGGCATCAAATCCGGCAAGGTCGCCATATTTCCGGCGACGTCGCCATAAATCCGGCAACGAGGCCTCAAATCCGGCAAGGTCGCCACATTTACGGCGAGGTCGCCATAAATCCGGCAAGGTCGCCATAAATCCGGCAAGGTCACCATATTTCCGGCGAGGTCGCCATAAATCCGGCAGGGCGCCACAAATCCGGCAAGGTCGCTATAAATGCGGCGAGGTCGCCATATATCCGGCAAGGTCGCCGCAAATCCGGCAAGTTCGCCATAAATCCGGCATGGTGGCCAAAAATTAGTGGTTCGCCATACTTCCGGCAAGGTCGCCATAAATCCGGCAGTCGCCATATTTCCGGCAAGGTCGCCATAAATGCGGCAAGGTCGCCACAAATCCGGCAAGGTCGCCATATACCCGGCAAGGACGCCATAAATCCGGCAAGGTCGCCACAAGTCCGTCAAGGTCGCCATATTTCCGGCAATATCGCCATAAATCCGGTAAGGTCGCCACAAATCCGGCAAGGTCGCCATAAATCCGGCAAGGTCGCCATATTTCCGGCAATATCGCCACAAATCCGGCAAGGTCGCCACAAATCCGGCAAGTTCTCCATATTTCCGGCAAGGTCGCCATATTTCCGGTAAGGTCGCCACAAATCCGGCAAGGTCGCCATATTTCCGACATGGTCGTCATAAATCCGGCAAGGTGGCCACAAATCCGACAAGGTAGCCATATTTCCGGAAAGTTCGCCATAAATCCGGCATGGTGGCCACAAATCTGGCAAGGTCGCCATATTTCCGGCACGGTCGCCATAAATCCGGCAAGGTCGCCACAAATCCGGCAAGGTCGCCATATTTCCGGCAAGGTCGCCATAAATCCCGCAAGGTCGCCACAAATCCGGCAAGGTCGCCATATTTCCGACAGTGTCGCCATAAATCCGGCAAGGTCGCCACAAATCCGGCAAGGTCGCCATAAATCCGGCAGGGTCGCCACAAATCCGGCAAGGTCGCTATAAATGCGGCGAGGTCGCCATATATCCGGCAATGTCGCCGCAAATCCGGCAAGGTCGCCATAAATCCGGCAGTCGCCATATTTTCGGCAAGGTCGCCATAAATGCGGCAAGGTCGCCACAAATCCGGCAAGGTCGCCATATTTCCGGCAAGTTCGCCATAAATCCGGCATGGTGGCCAAAAATTAGTGGTTCGCCATACTTCCGGCAAGGTCGCCATAAATCCGGCAGTCGCCATATTTCCGGCAAGGTCGCCATAAATGCGGCAAGGTCGCCACAAATCCGGCAAGGTCGCCATATACCCGGCAAGGACGCCATAAATCCGGCAGGGCCGCCACAAATCCGGCAAGGTCGCTATAAATCCGGCGAGGTCGCCATATATCCGGCAAGGTCGCCGCAAATCCGGCAAGGTCGCCATATTTCCGGCAAGGTCGCCATATTTCCGGCAATATCGCCACAAATCCGGCAAGGTCGCCACAAATCCGGCAAGTTCTCCATATTTCCGGCAAGGTCGCCATATTTCCGGTAAGGTCGCCACAAATCCGGCAAGGTCGCCATATTTCCGACATGGTCGTCATAAATCCGGCAAGGTGGCCACAAATCCGACAAGGTAGCCATATTTCCGGAAAGTTCGCCATAAATTCGGCATGGTGGCCACAAATCTGGCAAGGTCGCCATATTTCCGGCACGGTCGCCATAAATCCGGCAAGGTCGCCACAAATCCGGCAAGGTCGCCATATTTCCGGCAAGGTCGCCATAAATCCCGCAAGGTCGCCACAAATCCGGCAAGGTCGCCATATTTCCGGCATGGTCGCCATAAACCCGACAAGGTCGCCACAAATCCGGCAAGTTCTCCACATTTCCGGCAAGATCGCCATAAATCCGGCAAGGTCGCCATAAATCCGGCAGTCGCCATATTTCCGGCAAGGTCGCCATAAAAGCGGCAAGGTCGCCACAAATCCGGCAAGGTCGCCATATTTCCGGCAAGTTCGCCATAAATCCGGCATGGTGGCCAAAAATTAGGGGTTCGCCATATTTCCGGCAAGGTCGCCATAAATCCGGCAAGGTCGCCATATTTCCGGCAATATCGCCATAAATCCGGCAAGGTCCCCACAAGTCCGGCAAGGTCGCCGTAAATCCTGCAAGGTCGCCATATTTCCGGCAATATCGCCACAAATCCGGCAAGGTCGCCACAAATTCGGCAAGTTCTCCATATTTCCGGCAACGTCGCCATAAATTCGGCAAGGTCGCCATAAATCCGGCAGTCGCCATATTTCCGGCAAGATCGCCATAAATGCGGCAAGGTCGCCACAAATCCGGCAAGGTCGCCATGTACCCGGCAAGGACGCCATAAATCCGGCAAGGTCGCCACAAGTCCGTCAAGGTCGCCATATTTCCGGCAATATCGCCATAAATGCGGCAAGTTCGCCACAAATCCGGCAAGCTCGCCACATTTCCGGCAAGGACGCCATAAATCCGGCAAGGTCGGCAAAAATCCGGCAAGGTCGCCACATTCCCGGCAAGGTCGCCTTATTTCCTGCAGGGTCGTCATAAATCCGGCAATGTCGCCACAAATGCGGCAAGGTCGCCATATATCCGGTAAGGAACCATATATCCGGCAAGGTCGCCACAAATCCGGCAAGGTCGCCACAAATTCGGCAAGGTCGCCATTTATCCGGTAAGGAACCATATATCCGGCAAGGTCGCCACAAATCCGGCAAGGTGGCCACAAATCCGACAAGGTAGCCATATTTCCGGAAAGTTCGCCATAAATCCGGCATGGTGGCCACAAATCAGGGGAAGGTCGCCATATTTCCGGCAAAGGCGCCATACATCCGGCAAGGTCGCCACAAATTCGGCAAGCTCGCCATATTTCCGGCAAGGACGCCATTTATCCGGCAAGGTCGCCACAAATCCGGCAAGGTTGCCATATTTCCGGCAAGGTCGCCATAAATCCGGCAAGGTCACCACAAATACGACGGTTGCCATATTTCCGATATGGTCGTCATAAATCCGGCAAGGTGGCCACAAATCCGCCATGGTAGCCATATTTCCGATAAGTTCGCCATAAATACGGCATCGTGGCCACAAATCAGGGAAGGTCGCCATATTTCCGGCAAGGTCGCCATATATCCGGCAAGGTCGCCATATTTCCGGCAGTATCGCCATAAATCCCGCAAGGTCGCCACAAATCCGGCAAGGTCGCCATATTTCCGGCACGGTCGCCATAAATCCGGCAAGGTCGCCACAAATCCGGCAAGGTCGCCATATTTCCGGCAAGGTCGCCATAAATCCCGCAAGGTCGCCACAAATCCGGCAAGGTCGCCATATTTCCGGCAGTGTCGCCATAAATCCGGCAACGTCGCCACAAATCCGGCAAGGTCGCCATATATCCGGCAAGGACGCCATAAATCCGGAAATGTCGCCACAAATCCGGCAAGGTCGCCATATTTCCGGCACGGTCGCCATAAATCCGGCAAGGTCGCCACAAATCCGGCAAGGTCGCCATATTTCCGGCAAGGTCGCCATAAATCCCGCAAGGTCGCCACAAATCCGGCAAGGTCGCCATATTTCCGGCAAGGTCGCCATAAATGCGGCAAGGTCGCCACAAATCCGGCAAGGTCGCCATATATCCGGCAAGGACGCCATAAATCAGGAAATGTCGCCACAAATCCGGCAAGGTCGCCATATTTCCGGCGTTCGCCATAAATCCGGCATGGTGGCCAAAAATTAGTGAAGTTCGCCATATTTCCGGCAAGGTCGCCATAAATCCGGCAAGGTCGCCATATTTCCGGCAATATCGCCATAAATCCGGCAAGGTCGCCACAAATCCGGTAAGGTCGCCATAAATCCGGCAAGGTCGCCATATTTCCGGCAATATCGCCACAAATCCGGCAAGGTCGCCACAAATCCGGCAAGTTCTCCATATTTTCGGCAAGCTCGCCATAAATCCGGCAGTCGCCATATTTCCAGCAAGGTCGCCATAAATGCGGCAAGGTCGCCACAAATCCGGCAAGATCGCCATATTTCCGGCAAGGACGACATAAATCCGGCAAGGTCGCCACAAATCCGTCAAGGTTGCCTTATTTCCGGCAATATCGCCATAAATCCGGCAAGGTCGCCACAAATCCGGCAATATCGCCACAAATCCGGCAAGGTCGCCACAAATCCGGCAAGTTCTCCACATTTCCGGCAAGGTCGCCAAAAATCCGGCAAGGTCGCCATAAATCCGGCAGTCGCCATATTTTCGGCAAGGTCGCCATAAATGCGGCAAGGTCGCCACAAATCCGGCAAGGTCGCCATATATCCGGCAAGGACGCCATAAATCCGGCAAGGTCGCCACAAATCCGTCAAGGTTGCCATATTTCCGGCAAGGTCGCCATAAATCCGGCAAGGTCGCCACAAATCCGGCAAGGTCGCCATATTTCCGGCATGGTCTTGATAAATCCGGCAAGGTGGCCACGAATCAGACAAGGTAGCCATATTTCTGGCAAGTTCGCCATAAATCCGGCATGGTGGCCACAAATCAGGGAAGGTCGCCATATTTCCAGCGAGGTCGCCATAAATCCGGCAAGGTGGCATCAAATCCGGCAAGGTCGCCATATTTACGGCAAGGTCGCCATAAATCCGGCAAGGTCGCCATAAACCCGGCAAGGTCGCCATATTTCCGGCGAGGTCGCCATAAATCCGGCAGGGCCGCCACAAATCCGGCAAGGTCGCTATAAATCCGGCGAGGTCGCCATATATCCGGCAAGGTCGCCGCAAATCCGGCAAGGTCGCCATATTTCCGGCAAGGTGGCCATAAATCCGGCAAGGTCGCCATAAACCCGGCGAGGTCGCCATATTTCCGGCAAGGTCGCCACAAATCCGGCAAGGTCGCCACAAATCCGGCAAGTTCTCCATATTTCCGGCAAGGTCGCCAAAAATCCGGCAAGGTCGCCATAAATCCGGCAGTCGCCATATTTTCGGCAAGGTCGCCATAAATGCGGCAAGGTCGCCACAAATCCGGCAAGGTCGCCATATATCCGGCAAGGTCGCCACAAATCCGGCAAGGTCGCCATATATCCGGTAAGGAACCATATATCCGGCAAGGTCGCCACAAATCCGGCAAGGTCGCCACAAATTCGGCAAGGTCGCCATATATCCAGTAAGGAACCATATATCCGGCAAGGTCGCCACAAATCCGGCAAGGTCGCCATATTTCCGACATGGTCGTCATAAATCCGGCAAGGTGGCCACAAATCCGACAAGGTAGCCATATTTCCGGAAAGTTCGCCATAAATCCGGCATGGTGGCCACAAATCAGGGAAGGTCGCCATATTTCCGGCAAAGGCGCCATACATCCGGCAAGGTCGCCATAAATCCGGCAAAGTCGCCATATTTCAGGCAAGTTCGCCATCAATCCGACAAGGTCGCCACAAATTCGGCAAGCTCCCCATATTTCCGGCAAGGACGCCATTTATCCGGCAAGGTCTCCACAAATCCGGCAAGGTTGCCATATTTCCGGCAAGGTCGCCATAAATCCGGCAAGGTCACCACAAATAGGACGGTCGCCATATTTCCGATATGGTCGTCATAAATCCGGCAAGGTGGCCACAAATCCGCCATGGTAGCCATATTTCCGATAAGTTCGCCATAAATACGGCATCGTGGCCACAAATCAGGGAAGGTCGCCATATTTCCGGCAAGGTCGCCATATATCCGGCAAGGTCGCCATATTTCCGGCAGGATCGCCATAAATCCCGCAAGGTCGCCACAAATCCGGCAAGGTCGCCATATTTACGGCACGGTCGCCATAAATCCGGCAAGGTCGCCACAAATCCGGCAAGGTCGCCATATTTCCGGCAAGGTCGCCATAAATCCCGCAAGGTCGCCACAAATCCGGCAAGGTCGCCATATTTGCGGCAGTGTCGCCATAAATCCGGCAAGGTCGCCACAAATCCGGCAAGGTCGCCATATATCCGGCAAGGACGCCATAAATCCGGAAATGTCGCCACAAATCCGGCAAGGTCGCCATATTTCCGGCACGGTCGCCATAAATCCGGCAAGGTCGCCACAAATCCGGCAAGGTCGCCATATTTCCGGCAAGGTCGCCATAAATCCCGCAAGGTCGCCACAAATCCGGCAAGGTCGCCATATTTCCGGCAAGGTCGCCATAAATGCGGCAAGGTCGCCACAAATCCGGCAAGATCGCCATATATCCGGCAAGGACGCCATAAACCCGGAAATGCCGCCACAAATCCGGCAAGGTCGCCATATTTCCGGCGTTCGCCATAAATCCGGCATGGTGGCCAAAAATTAGTGAAGTTCGCCATATTTCCGGCAAGGTCGCCATAAATCCGGCAAGGTCGCCATATTTCCGGCAATATCGCCATAAATCCGGCAAGGTCGCCACAAATCCGGTAAGGTCTCCATAAATCCGGCAAGGTCGCCATATTTCCGGCAATATCGCCACAAATCCGGCAAGGTCGCCACAAATCCGGCAAGTTCTCCATATTTCCGGCAAGCTCGCCATAAATCCGGCAGTCGCCATATTTCCAGCAAGGTCGCCATAAATGCGGCAAGGTCGCCACAAATCCGGCAAGGTCGCCATATTTCCGGCAAGGACGACATAAATCCGGCAAGGTCGCCACAAATCCGTCAAGGTTGCCTTATTTCCGGCAATATCGCCATAAATCCGGCAAGGTCGCCACAAATCCGGCAAGGTCGCCATAAATCCGGCAAGGTCACCATATTTCCGGCAATATCGCCACAAATCCGGCAAGGTCGCCACAAATCCGGCAAGTTCTCCACATTTCCGGCAAGGTCGCCAAAAATCCAGCAAGGTCGCCATAAATCCGGCAGTCGCCATATTTTCGGCAAGGTCGCCATAAATGCGGCAAGGTCGCCACAAATCCGGCAAGGTCGCCATATATCCGGCAAGGACGCCATAAATCCGGCAAGGTCGCCACAAATCCGTCAAGGTTGCCATATTTCCGGCAAGGTCGCCATAAATCCGGCAAGGTCGCCACAAATCCGGCAAGGTCGCCATATTTCCGGCATGGTCTTGATAAATCCGGCAAGGTGGCCACGAATCAGACAAGGTAGCCATATTTCCGGCAAGTTCGCCATAAATCCGGCATGGTGGCCACAAATCAGGGAAGGTCGCCATATTTCCAGCGAGGTCGCCATAAATCCGGCAAGGTGGCATCAAATCCGGCAAGGTCGCCATATTTACGGCAAGGTCGCCATAAATCCGGCAAGGTCGCCATAAACCCGGCAAGGTCGCCATATTTCCGGCGAGGTCGCCATAAATCCGGCAGGGCCGCCACAAATCCGGCAAGGTCGCTATAAATCCGGCGAGGTCGCCATATATCCGGCAAGGTCGCCGCAAATCCGGCAAGGTCGCCATATTTCCGGCAAGGTGGCCATAAATCCGGCAAGGTCGCCATAAACCCGGCGAGGTCGCCATATTTCCTGCAAGGTCGCCACAAATCCGGCAAGGTCGCCACAAATCCGGCAATTCTCCATATTTCCGGCAAGGTCGCCAAAAATCCGGCAAGGTCGCCATATTTTCGGCAGTCGCCATATTTTCGGCAAGGTCGCCATAAATGCGGCAAGGCCGCCACAAATCCGGCAAGGTCGCCATATATCCGGCAAGGACGCCATAAATCCGGCAAGGTCGCCACAAATCCGTCAAGGTTGACATATTTCCGGCATGGTCTTGATAAATCCGGCTAGGTGGCCACGAATCAGACAAGGTAGCCATATTTCCGGCAAGTTCGCCATAAATCCGGCATGGTGGCCACAAATCAGGGAAGGTCGCCATATTTCCAGCGAGGTCGCCATAAATCCGGCAATGTGGCATCAAATCCGGCAAGGTCGCCATATTTCCGGCGAGGTCGCCATAAATCCGGCAAGGAGGCCTCAAATCCGGCAAGGTCGCCACATTTACGGCGAGGTCGCCATAAATCCGGCAAGGTCGCCATCAACCCGGCAAGGTCGCCATATTTCCGGCGAGGTCGCCATAAATCCGGCAGGGTCGCCACAAATCCGGCAAGGTCGCTATAAATCCGGCGAGGTCGCCATATATCCGGCAAGGTCGCCATAAATCCGGCAGTCGCCATATTTCCGGCAAGGTCGCCATAAAAGCGGCAAGGTCGCCACAAATCCGGCAAGGTCGCCATATTTCCGGCAAGTTCGCCATAAATCCGGCATGGTGGCCAAAAAATAGGGCTTCGCCATATTTCCGGCAAGGTCGCCATAAATCCGGCAAGGTCGCCATATTTCCGGCAATATCGCCTTTAATCCGGCAAGGTCCCCACAAGTCCGGCAAGGTCGCCGTAAATCCGGCAAGGTCGCCATATTTCCGGCAATATCGCCACAAATCCGGCAAGGTCGCCACAAATTCGGCAAGTTCTCCATATTTCCGGCAAGGTCGCCATAAATTCGGCAAGGTCGCCATAAATCCGGCAGTCGCCATATTTCCGGCAAGGTCGTCATAAATGCGGCAAGGTCGCCACAAATCCGGCAAGGTCGCCATATACCCGGCAAGGACGCCATAAATCCGGCAAGGTCGCCACAAGTCCGTCAAGGTCGCCATATTTCCGGCAATATCGCCATAAATCCGGCAAGGTCGCCACAAATCCGGCAAGGTCGCCATAAATCCGGCAAGGTCGCCATATTTCCGGCAATATCGCCACAAATCCGGCAAGGTCGCCACAAATCCGGCAAGGTCGCCATAGATCCGGCAGTCGCCATAGATCCGGCAGTCGCCATATTTCCGGCAAGGTCGCCATAAATGCGGCAAGGTCGCCACAAATCCGGCAAGGTCGCCATATATCCGTCAAGGACGACATAAATCCGGCAAGGTCGCCACAAATCCGTCAAGGTTGCCATATTTCCGGCATTATCGCCATAAATCCGGCAAGTTCGCCACAAATCCGGCAAGCTCGCCACATTTCCGGCAAGGACGCCATAAATCCGGCTATGTCGGCATAAATCCGGCAAGGTCGCCACATTCCCGGCAAGGTCGCCTTATTTCCTGCAGGGTCGTCATAAATCCGGCAATGTCGCCACAAATGCGGCAAGGTCGCCATATTTCCGGCAAGGTTGCCACAAATCCGGCAAGGTCGCCACAAATGCGTCAAGGTCGACATATTTCCGGGACGGTAGCCACAAATCCGGCAAGGTCGCCATAAATCAGGGAAGGTCGCCATATTTCCGGCAAAGGCGCCATACATCCGGCAAGGTCGCCATAAATCCGGCAAAGTCGCCATATTTCAGGCAAGGTCGCCATCAATCCGGCAAGGGCGCCACAAATTCGGCAAGCTCGCCATATTTCCGGAAAGGACGGCATTTATCCGGCAAGGTCGCCACAAATCCGGCAAGGTTGCCATATTTCCGGCAAGGTCGCCATAAATACGGCAAGGTTACCACAAATCCGACACGGTCGCCATATTTCCGATATGGTCGTCATAAATCCGGCAAGGTGGCCACAAATCCGCCATGGTAGCCATATTTCCGATAAGTTCGCCATAAATACGGCATCGTGGCCACAAATCAGGGAAGGTCGCCATATTTCCGGCAAGGTCGCCATATATCCGGCAGTCGCCATATTTACGGCAGTATCGCCATAAATCACGCAAGGTCGCCACAAATCCGGCAAGGTCGCCATATTTCCGGCAGTGTCGCCATAAATCCGGCAAGGTCGCCACAAATCCGGCAAGGTCGCCATATATCCGGCAAGGACGCCATAATTCCGGAAATGTCGCCACAAATCCGGCAAGGTCGCCATATTTCCGGCGTTCGCTATAAATCCGGCATGGTGGCCAAAAATTAGTGAAGCGCCATATTTCCGGCAAGGTCGCCATAAATCCGGCAAGGTCGCCATATTTCCGGCAATATCGCCATAAATCCGGCAAGCTCGCCACAAATCCGGTAAGGTCGCCATAAATCCGGCAAGGTCGCCATATTTCCGGCAATATCGCCACAAATCCGGCAAGGTCGCCACAAATCCGGCAAGTTCTCCATATTTCCGGCAAGCTCGCCATAAATCCGGCAGTCGCCATATTTCCAGCAAGGTCGCCATAAATGTGGCAAGGTCGCCACAAATCCGGCAAGGTCGCCATATTTCCGGCAAGGACGACATAAATCCGGCAAGGTCGCCACAAATCCGTCAAGTTTGCCATATTTCCGGCAATATCGCCATAAATCCGGCAAGGTCGCCACAAATCCGGCAAGGTCACCATATTTCCGGAAATATCGCCACCAATCCGGCAAGGTCGCCACAAATCCGGCAAGTTCTCCATATTTCCGGCAAGGTCGCCAAAATCCGGCAAGGTAGCCATAAATCCGGCAGTCGCCATATTTTCGGCAAGGTCGCCATAAATGTGGCAAGGTCGCCACAAATCCGGCAAGGTCGCCATATATCCGGCAAGGACGCCATAAATCCGGCAAGGTCGCCACAAATCCGTCAAGGTTGCCATATTTCCGGCAAGGTCGCCATAAATCCGGCAAGGTCACCACAAATCCGACACGGTCGCCATATTTCCGATATGGTCGTCATAAATCCGGCAAGGTGGCCACAAATCCGCCATGGTAGACATATTTCCGATAAGTTCGCCATAAAGACGGCATCGTGGCCACAAATCAGGGAAGGTCGCCATATTTCCGGCAAGGTCGCCATAAATCCGGCAAGGTCGCCATATTTCCGGCAGTACCGCCATAAATCCCGCAAGGTCGCCACAAATCCGGCAAGGTCGCCATATTTCCGGCAAGGTCGCCATAAATCCCGCAAGGTCGCCACAAATCCGGCAAGGTCGCCATATTTCCGGCAGTGTCGCCATAAATCCGGCAAGGTCGCCACAAATCCGGCAAGGTCGCCATATTTCCGGCATGGTCGCCATAAACCCGACAAGGTAGCCACAAATCCGTCAAGTTCTCCATACTTCCGGCAAGGTCGCCATAAATCCGGCAGTCGCCATATTTCCGGCAAGGTCGCCATAAATGCGGCAAGGTCGCCACAAACCCGGCAAGGTCGCCATATATCCGGCAAGGACGCCATAAATCCAGAAATGTCGCCACAAATCCGGCAAGGTCGCCATATTTCCGGCGTTCGCCATAAATCCGGCATGGTGGCCAAAAATTAGTGAAGTTCGCCATATTTCCGGCAAGGTCGCCAAAAATCCGGCAAGGTCGCCATATTTCCGGCAATATCGCCATAAATCCGGCAAGGTCGCCACAAATCCGGTAAGGTCGCCATAAATCCGGCAAGGTCGCCATATTTCCGGCAATATCGCCACAAATCCGGCAAGGTCGCCACAAATCCGGCAAGTTCTCCATATTTCCGGCAAGCTCGCCATAAATCCGGCAGTCGCCATATTTCCAGCAAGGTCGCCATAAATGCGGCAAGGTCGCCACAAATCCGGCAAGGTCGCCATATTTCCGGCAAGGACGACATAAATCCGGCAAGGTCGCCACAAATCCGTCAAGGTTGCCTTATTTCCGGCAATATCGCCATAAATCCGGCAAGGTCGCCACAAATTCGGCAAGGTCGCCATAAATCCGGCAAGGTCACCATATTTCCGGCAATATCGCCACAAATCCGGCAAGGTCGCCACAAATCCGGCAAGTTCTCCACATTTCCGGCAAGGTCGCCAAAAATCCGGCAAGGTCGCCATAAATCCGGCAGTCGCCATATTTTCGGCAAGGTCGCCATAAATGCGGCAAGGTCGCCACAAATCCGGCAAGGTAGCCATATATCCGGCAAGGACGCCATAAATCCGGCAAGGTCGCCACAAATCCGTCAAGGTTGCCATATTTCCGGCAAGGTCGCCATAAATCCGGCAAGGTCGCCACAAATCCGGCAAGGTCGCCATATTTCCGGCATGGTCTTGATAAATCCGGCAAGGTGGCCACGAATCAGACAAGGTAGCCATATTTCCGGCAAGTTCGCCATAAATCCGGCATGGTGGATACTAATCAGGGAAGGTCGCCATATTTCCAGCGAGGTCGCCATAAATCCGGCAAGGTGGCATCAAATCCGGCAAGGTCGCCATATTTCCGGCGAGGTCGCCATAAATCCGGCAAGTAGGCCTCAAAGCCGGCAAGGTCGCCATATTTACGGCAAGGTCGCCATAAATCCGGCAAGGTCGCCATAAACCCGGCAAGGTAGCCATATTTCCGGCGAGGTCGCCATAAATCCGGCAGGGTCGCCACAAATCCGGCAAGGTCGCTATAAATCCGGCGAGGTCGCCATATATCCGGCAAGGTCGCCGCAAATCCGGCAAGGTCGCCATATTTCCGGCAAGGTGGCCATAAATCCGGCAAGGTCGCCATAAACCCGGCGAGGTCGCCATATTTCCGGCAAGGTCGCCACAAATCCGGCAAGGTCGCCACAAATCCGGCAAGTTCTCCATATTTCCGGCAAGGTCGCCATAAATCCGGCAAGGTCGCCATATTTCCGGCAATATCGCCATAAATCCGGCAAGGTCGCCACAAATCCGGTAAGGTCGCCATAAATCCGGCAAGGTCGCCATATTTCCGGCAATATCGCCACAAATCCGGCAAGGTCGCACCAAATCCGGCAAGTTCTCCATATTTCCGGCAAGCTCGCCATAAATCCGGCAGTCGCCATATTTCCAGCAAGGTCGCCATAAATGTGGCAAGGTCGCCACAAATCCGGCAAGGTCGCCATATTTCCGGCAAGGACGACATAAATCCGGCAAGGTCGCCACAAATCCGTCAAGTTTGCCATATTTCCGGCAATATCGCCATAAATCCGGCAAGGTCGCCACAAATCCGGCAAGGTCGCCATAAATCCGGCAAGGTCACCATATTTCCGGCAATATCGCCACAAATCCGGCAAGGTCGCCACAAATCCGGCAAGTTCTCCATATTTCCGGCAAGGTCGCCAAAAATCCGGCAAGGTAGCCATAAATCCGGCAGTCGCCATATTTTCGGCAAGGTCGCCATAAATGCGGCAAGGTCGCCACAAATCCGGCAAGGTCGCCTTATATCCGGCAAGGACGCCATAAATCCGGCAAGGTCGCCACAAATCCGTCAAGGTTGCCATATTTCCGGCAAGGTCGCCATAAATCCGGCAAGGTCACCACAAATCCGACACGGTCGCCATATTTCCGATATGGTCGTCATAAATCCGGCAAGGTGGCCACAAATCCGCCATGGTAGCCATATTTCCGGCAAGGTCGCCATAAATCCCGCAAGGTCGCCACAAATCCGGCAAGGTCTCCATATTTTGGGCAGTGTCGCCATAAATCCGGCAAGGTCGCCACAAATCCGGCATGGTCGCCATATTTCCGGCATGGTCGCCATAAACCCGACAAGGTAGCCACAAATCCGTCAAGTTCTCCATACTTCCGGCAAGGTCGCCATAAATCCGGCAGTCGCCATATTTCCGGCAAGGTCGCCATAAATGCGGCAAGGTCGCCACAAATCCGGCATGGTCGCCATATATCCGGCAAGGACGCCATAAATCCGGAAATGTCGCCACAAATCCGGCAAGGTCGCCATATTTCCGGCGTTCGCCATAAATCCGGCATGGTGGCCAAAAATCAGTGAAGTTCGCCATATTTCCGGCAAGGTCGCCAAAAATCCGGCAAGGTCGCCATATTTCCGGCAATATCGCCATAAATCCGGCAAGGTCGCCACAAATCCGGTAAGGTCGCCATAAATCCGGCAAGGTCGCCATATTTCCGGCAATATCGCCACAAATCCGGCAAGGTCGCCACAAATCCGGCAAGTTCTCCATATTTCCGGCAAGCTCGCCATAAATCCGGCAGTCGCCATATTTCCAGCAAGGTCGCCATAAATGCGGCAAGGTGGCCACAAATCCGCCATGGTAGCCATATTTCCGGCAAGGTCGCCATAAATCCCGCAAGGTCGCCACAAATCCGGCAAGATCGCCATATTTTGGGCAGTGTCGCCATAAATCCGGCAAGGTCGCCACAAATCCGGCATGGTCGCCATATTTCCGGCATGGTCGCCATAAACCCGACAAGGTAGCCACAAATCCGTCAAGTTCTCCATACTTCCGGCAAGGTCGCCATAAATCCGGCAGTCGCCATAGTTCCGGCAAGGTCGCCATAAATGCGGCAAGGTCGCCACAAATCCGGCAAGGTCGCCATATATCCGGCAAGGACGCCATAAATCCGGAAATGTCGCCACAAATCCGGCAAGGCCGCCATATTTCCGGCGTTCGCCATAAATCCGGCATGGTGGCCAAAAATTAGTGAAGTTCGCCATATTTCCGGCAAGGTCGCCAAAAATCCGGCAAGGTCGCCATATTTCCGGCAATATCGCCATAAATCCGGCAAGGTCGCCACAAATCCGGTAAGGTCGCCATAAATCCGGCAAGGTCGCCATATTTCCGGCAATATCGCCACAAATCCGGCAAGGTCGCCACAAATCCGGCAAGTTCTCCATATTTCCGGCAAGCTCGCCATAAATCCGGCAGTCGCCATATTTCCAGCAAGGTCGCCATAAATGCGGCAAGGTCGCCACAAATCCGGCAAGGTCGCCATATTTCCGGCAAGGACGACATAAATCCGGCAAGGTCGCCACAAATCCGTCAAGGTTGCCTTATTTCCGGCAATATCGCCATAAATCCGGCAAGGTCGCCACAAATTCGGCAATGTCGCCATAAATCCGGCAAGGTCACCATATTTCCGGCAATATCGCCACAAATCCGGCAAGGTCGCCACAAATCCGGCAAGTTCTCCACATTTCTGGCAAGGTCGCCAAAAATCCGGCAAGGTCGCCATAAATCCGGCAGTCGCCATATTTTTGGCAAGGTCGCCATAAATGCGGCAAGGTCGCCACAAATCCGGCAAGGTCGCCATATATCCGGCAAGGACGCCATAAATCCGGCAAGGTCGCCACAAATCCGGCAAGGTCGCCATAAACCCGGCGAGGTCGCCATATTTCCGGCAAGGTCGCCACAAATCCGGCAAGGTCGCCACAAATCCGGCAAGTTCTCCATATTTCCGGCAACGTCGCCAAAAATCCGGCAAGGTCCCCATAAATCCGGCAGTCGCCATATTTTCGGCAAGGTCCCCATAAATGCGGCAAGGTCGCCACAAATCCGGCAAGGGCGCCATATATCCGGCAAGGACGCCATAAATCCGGCAAGGTCGCCACAAATCCGTCAAGGTTGCCATATTTCCGGCAAGGACGACATAAATCCGGCAAGGTCGCCACAAATCCGTCAAGGTTGCCTTATTTCCGGCAATATCGCCATAAATCCGGCAAGGTCGCCACAAATTCGGCAATGTCGCCATAAATCCGGCAAGGTCACCATATTTCCGGCAATATCGCCACAAATCCGGCAAGGTCGCCACAAATCCGGCAAGTTCTCCACATTTCCGGCAAGGTCGCCAAAAATCCGGCAAGGTCGCCATAAATCCGGCAGTCGCCATATTTTTGGCAAGGTCGCCATAAATGCGGCAAGGTCGCCACAAATCCGGCAAGGTCGCCATATATCCGGCAAGGACGCTATAAATCCGGCAAGGTCGCCACAAATCCGTCAAGGTTGCCATATTTCCGGCAAGGTCGCCATAAATCCGGCAAGGTCGCCACAAATCCGGCAAGGTCGCCATATTTCCGGCATGGTCTTGATAAATCCGGCAAGGTGGCCACGAATCAGACAAGGTAGCCATATTTCCGGCAAGTTCGCCATAAATCCGGCATGGTGGCCACAAATCAGGGAAGGTCGCCATATTTCCAGCGAGGTCGCCATAAATCCGGCAAGGTGGCATCAAATCCGGCAAGGTCGCCATATTTCCGGCGAGGTCGCCATAAATCCGGCAAGGAGGCCTCAAATCCGGCAAGGTCGCCATATTTACGGCAAGGTCGCCATAAATCCGGCAAGGTCGCCATAAACCCGGCAATGTAGCCATATTTCCGGCGAGGTCGCCATAAATCCGGCAGGGTCGCCACAAATCCGGCAAGGTCGCTATAAATCCGGCGAGGTCGCCATATATCCGGCAAGGTCGCCGCAAATCCGGCAAGGTCGCCATATTTCCGGCAAGGTGGCCATAAATCCGGCAAGGTCGCCATAAACCGGCGAGGTCGCCATATTTCCGGCAAGGTCGCCACAAATCCGGCAAGGTCGCCACAAATCCGGCAAGTTCTCCATATTTCCGGCAAGGTCGCCAAAAATCCGGCAAGGTCCCCATAAATCCGGCAGTCGCCATATTTTCGGCAAGGTCCCCATAAATGCGGCAAGGTCGCCACAAATCCGGCAAGGGCGCCATATATCCGGCAAGGACGCCATAAATCCGGCAAGGTCGCCACAAATCCGTCAAGGTTGCCATATTTCCGGCAAGGTCGCCATAAATCCGGCAAGGTCGCCACAAATCCGGCAAGGTCGCCATATTTCCGGCATGGTCTTGATAAATCCGGCAAGGTGGCCACGAATCAGACAAGGTAGCCATATTTCCGGCATGGTCTTGATAAATCCGGCAAGGTGGCCACGAATCAGACAAGGTAGCCATATTTCCGGCAAGTTCGCCATAAATCCGGCATGGTGGCCACAAATCAGGGAAGGTCGCCATATTTCCAGCGAGGTCGCCATAAATCCGGCAAGGTGGCATCAAATCCGGCAAGGTCGCCATATTTCCGGCGAGGTCGCCATAAATCCGGCAAGGAGGCCTCAAATCCGGCAAGGTCGCCATATTTACGGCAAGGTCGCCATAAATCCGGCAAGGTCGCCATAAACCCGGCAATGTAGCCATATTTCCGGCGAGGTCGCCATAAATCCGGCAGGGTCGCCACAAATCCGGCAAGGTCGCTATAAATCCGGCGAGGTCGCCATATATCCGGCAAGGTCGCCGCAAATCCGGCAAGGTCGCCATATTTCCGGCAAGGTGGCCATAAATCCGGCAAGGTCGCCATAAACCCGGCGAGGTCGCCATATTTCCGGCAAGGTCGCCACAAATCCGGCAAGGTCGTCACAAATCCGGCAAGGTCGCCATATTTCCGGCAAGGTCGCCAAAAATCCGGCAAGGTCCCCATAAATCCGGCAGTCGCCATATTTTCGGCAAGGTCCCCATAAATGCGGCAAGGTCGCCACAAATCCGGCAAGGGCGCCATATATCCGGCAAGGACGCCATAAATCCGGCAAGGTCGCCACAAATCCGTCAAGGTTGCCATATTTCCGGCAAGGTCGCCATAAATCCGGCAAGGTCGCCACAAATCCGGCAAGGTCGCCATATTTCCGGCATGGTCTTGATAAATCCGGCAAGGTGGCCACGAATCAGACAAGGTAGCCATATTTCCGGCAAGTTCGCCATAAATCCGGCATGGTGGCCACAAATCAGGGAAGGTCGCCATATTTCCAGCGAGGTCGCCATAAATCCGGCAATGTGGCATCAAATCCGGCAAGGTCGCCATATTTCCGGCGAGGTCGAAATAAATCCGGCAAGGAGGCCTCAAATCCGGCAAGGTCGCCACATTTACGGCGAGGTCGCCATAAATCCGGCAAGGTCGCCATAAACCCGGCAAGGTCGCCATATTTCCGGCGAGGTCGCCATAAATCCGGCAGGGTCGCCACAAATCCGGCAAGGTCGCTATAAATCCGGCGAGGTCGCCATATATCCGGCAAGGTCGCCGCAAATCCGGCAAGGTCGCCATATTTCCGGCAAGGTGGCCACAAATCCGGCAAGGTCGCCATAAACCCGGCGAGGTCGCCATATTTCCGGCAAGGTCGCCATAAATCCGGCAAGGTAGCCATAAATCCGGCAAGGTCGCCATATTTCCGGCAAGGTCGCCATAAACCCGGCAAGGTCGCCACAAATCCGGCAAGGTCGCCATTTTTCCGGCAAGGTCGCCAAAAATCCGGCATGGTGTCCACAAATCAGGGAAGGTCGCCATATTTCCGGCGAGGTCGCCATAAATCCAGCAAGGTGCACTTAAATCCGGCAAGGTCGCCATATTATCGGTGAGGTCGCCATAAATCCGGCAAGGTCGCCATAAATCTGGCAAGGTCGACACTTTTCCGGCGAGGTCGCCATAAACCCGGCAAGGTCGCCATATTTCCGGCACGGTCGCCATATTTCCGGCACGGTCGCCATATTTCCGGCAAGGTCGCCACAAATCCGGCAGTGTCGCCATATTTCCGGCACGGTCGCGATAAATCCGGCAAGGTCGCCACAAATCCGGCAAGGTCGCCATATTTCAGGCAAGGTCGCCATAAATCTGGCATGATCGCCACAAATCCGGCAAGGTGGCCGTATTTGTGGTGCGATCGCCATAAATCCGGCAAGGTCGCCACAAATCCGGCAAGGTCGCCATATTTCCGGCACGGTCGCTATAAATCCGGCAAGGTTGCCACAAATCCGGCAAGGTCGCCATATTTCCGGCAAGGTCGCCATAAATCCCGCAAGGTCGCCACAAGTCCGCCAAGGTCGCCATATTTCCGGCAAAGTCGCCAAAATCCGGCAAGGTCGCCACAAATCCGGCAAGTTCTCCATATTTCTGGCAAGGTCGCCATAAATCCGGCAAGGTCGCCATAAATCCGGCAGTCGCCATATTTCCGGCAAGGTCGCCATAAATGCGGCAAAGTCGCCACAAATCCGGCAAGGTCGCCATATATCCGGCAAGGACGCCATAAATCCGGCAAGGTCGCCATATTTCCGGCGAGGTCGCCATAAATCCGGCAAGGAGGCCTCAAATCCGGCAAGGTCGCCACATTTACGGCGAGGTCGCCATAAATCCGGCAAGGTCGCCATAAACCCGGTAAGGTCGCCATATTTCCGGCGAGGTCGCCATAAATCCGGCAGGGTCTCCACAAATCCGGCAAGGTCGCTATAAATCCGGCGAGGTCGCCATATATCCGGCAAGGTCGCCGCAAATCCGGCAAGGTCGCCATATTTCCGGCAAGGTGGCCACAAATCCGGCAAGGTCGCCATAAACCCGGCGAGGTCGCCATATTTCCGGTATGGTCGCCATAAACCCGGCAAGGTCGCCACAAATCCGTCAAGGTCGCCATATTTCCGGCAAGGTCGCCATAAATTCGTCATGGTCGCCATAAATACGGCAAGGTGGCCACAAATCCGGCAATGGAGCCATTTTCCGGCAAGGTCGCCAAAAATCCGGCATGGTGTCCACAAATCAGGGAAGGTCGCCATATTTCCGGCGAGGTCGCCATAAATCCAGCAAGGTGCCCTTAAATCCGGCAAGGTCGCCATATTATCGGTGAGGTCGCCAGAAATCCGGCAAGGTGGCCTCAAGTCAGGCAAGGTCGACACATTTCCGGCGAGGTCGCCATAAATCCGGCAAGGTCGCCATAAATCTGGCAAGGTCGACACTTTTCCGGCGAGGTCGCCATAAACCCGGCAAGGTCGCCATATTTCCGGCACGGTCGCCATATTTCCGGCACGGTCGCCATATTTCCGGCAAGGTCGCCATAAATCCGGCAGTGTCGCCATATTTCCGGCACGGTCGCGATAAATCCGGCAAGGTCGCCACAAATCCGGCAAGGTCGCCATATTTCAGGCAAGATCGCCATAAATCTGGCATGATCGCCACAAATCCGGCAAGGTGGCCGTATTTGTGGTGCGATCGCCATAAATCCGGCAAGGTCGCCACAAATCCGGCAAGGTCGCCATATTTCCGGCACGGTCGCTATAAATCCTGCAACGTCGCCACAAATCCGGCAAGGTCGCCATATTTCCGGCAAGGTCGCCATAAATCCCGCAAGGTCGCCACAAGTGCGCCAAGGTCGCCATATTTCCGGCAAAGTCGCCAAAATCCGGCAAGGTCGCCACAAATCCGGCAAGTTCTCCATATTTCTGGCAAGGTCGCCATAAATCCGGCAAGGTCGCCATAAATCCGGCAGTCGCCATATTTCCGGCAAGGTCGCCATAAATGCGGCAAGGTCGCCACAAACCCGGCAAGGTCGCCATATATCCGGCAAGGACGCCGTAAATCCGGCAAGGTCGCCACAAATCCGTCAAGGTTGCCATATTTCCGGCAAGGTCGCCATAAATCCGGCAAGGTCGCCACAAATCCGGCAAGGTCGCCATATTTCCGGCATGGTCTTGATAAATCCGGCAAGGTGGCCACGAATCAGACAAGGTAGCCATATTTCCGGCAAGTTTGCCATAAATCCGGCATGGTGGCCACAAATCAGGGAAGGTCGCCATATTTCCAGCGAGGTCGCCATAAATGCGGCAAGGTGGCATCAAATCCGGCAAGGTCGCCATATTTCCGGCGAGGTCGCCACAAATCCGGCAAGGAGGCCTCAAATCCGGCAAGGTCGCCATATTTACGGCAAGGTCGCCATAAATCCGGCAAGGTGGCCATAAACCCGGCAAGGTCGCTATATTTCCGGCGAGGTCGCCATAAATGCGGCAGGGTCGCCACAAATCCGGCAAGGTCGCTATAAATCCGGCGAGGTCGCCATATATCCGGCAAGGTCGCCGCAAATCCGGCAAGGTCGCCATATTTCCGCCAAGGTGGCCATAAATCCGGCAACGTCGCCATAAACCCGGCGAGGTCGCCATATTTCCGGCAAGGTCGCCACAAATCCGGCAAGGTCGCCACAAAATGTTAAAGAAGGAACTGCAGATGCTGGAAAATCGAAGGTACACAAAAATGCTGAAGAAACTCAGCGGGTGCAGCAGCATCTATGGAGCGAAGGAAATAGGTAACGTTTCGGGCCGAAACCCTTCTTCAGACTGATAGGGGGTGGGGAGAAGAAAGGAAAAAAGGAAAACGGCGGAGGAGGAGCCCGAGGGCTGGGGGAGGGGAGGAGACAAGCAGATGGCTGATGAAGGGGAGGGGACAGCAAGGGCTTATTAACTTTTCTTTGGCATAACCTGCTGTGTGCCTCAAGTGTCCCTCTCCAACTATAGGACCACTTCTCTTCCACACACACACCACAGCCCTCTCACCCCCACCCCCTGACCACCCACCACCCCCCCACCACACATCGCCTCGTCACCATTCCACCCACCTGCCTTCCTCCGGCCCCAACCCCCATCCCTGCCGGGTGTTCACCATCCCCCCCGACCTCCCCCTCTCCGACATCGAACGGTCTGTCCTCAGCAGAGGTCTTACCTTTGTCCCCCTCCGTCCCCATCTCAATGAGTTCCGTGCCCTCCATGACTTGGAACGCTTCTACCGTCGCCTCCGCCTCACAGCTCACTTCCATGGGAAGGAGTCCTCGCTCCCCACTGATGACCCCCTTTTCCCGTCTCCAACGCACCCCATCCTCATGGAACCCCCCTCGTAGCCTTCCGGCTTTAGAACTCTTTATTAAAAACTGCCGCCGTGACATCAACCGCCTCAACTTCTCCACTCCCCTGTCTCACTCCAATCTCTCCCCCCCGAACGCACTACCATCGACTCACTCGGCAACAACCTAGATTGGGTTATCAAACCCGCCGACAAGGGAGGTGCCGTGGTAGTCTGGCGCGTCGATCTCTGCAAAGCTGAGGCCACGCGCCAACTCTCGGACACCTCCTCCTACTTACCCCTGGACCATGACCCCACTGACGAGCACCAGGCCACCATCTCCAGCACCATCACCGACTTCATCCACTCCCACGCCCTACCCGAACGAGCCTCCAACCTCATCGTTCCCCAGCCCCGCACAGCCCGCTTTTACCTTCTCCCCAAAATCCACAAACCTGACTGTCCCGGTAGACCCATTGTCTCTGCCTGTTCTTGCCCCACCGAACTCATCTCCACCTACCTCGACTCCATCCTATCCCCCTTAGTTAAATCCCTCCCTACCTATGTTCAAGACACCTCAGACACTCTCCGTCATCTCCGCACATTCCACTCTCTAGGCCCTCACCCCCTCATCTTCACCATGGACGTCCAGTCACTGTACACCTCCATCCCCCACCAGGATGGTCTCGAAGCCCTCCGTTTTTTCCTCGACCGTAGAAGCAATCTATACCCGGCCACTGACACCCTCCTCCGCCTAGCGGAGCTGGTACTCACACTTAATAACTTTTCATTTGACTCCTCCCATTTCCTCCAAATACAAGGCGTAGCTATGGGCACACGCATGGGCCCCAGCTACGCCTGCCTCTTTGTCGGGTACGTAGAACAATCCTTGTTCAATGCGTACCAGGGCCCCATCCCCGACCTCTACCTCCGCCACATCGATGATTGTTTTGGTGCCACATCCTGCACCCACACACAACAGACTGACTTCATCCGCTTCACCACCAACTTCCATCCGGCACTCAAATACACCTGGACCATTTCCGACACTTCCCTACCATTCCTTGACCTCACTATCTCCATCGCAGGTGATAGACTCCTTACCGACATCCACTACAAACCTACCGACTCCCATGGCTATCCGGACTACACTTCATCCCACCCTGCTTCCTGTAAGGACTCCATCCCCCACTCCCAATTCCTCCGTCTACGCCGCATCTGCTCCCAGGGTGAGGCGTTCCACACCAGGGCATCTGAAAGTCCTCATTCTTCAGGGAACGGGGGTTCCCCTCCTCCACCATAGATGAGGCTCGCACCAGGGTCTCTGCCATACCCCGCAACACTGCTCTCTCTCCCCATCCCCCCACTCACAACAAAGGCAGAGTCCCCCTAGTCCTCACCTTTCACCCCACCAGCCGTCACATACAACAAGTGATCCTCCGTCAGTTTCGCCACCTCCAACGTGACCCCACCACTCGCCACATCTTCCCATCTCCCCCCATGTCTGCCTTCCGCAAAGACCGCTCCCTCCGTAACTCCCTTGTCCATTCTCCCCTTCCCTCCCATACCACCCCCTCCCCTGGTGCTTTCCCTTGCAACCGCAAGAGATGCAACACTTGTCCCTTCACCTTCCCCCTCCACTCCATTCAATGACACAAGCAGTCGTTCCAGGTGCGACAGAGGTTCACCTGCATCTCCTCCAATCTCATCTATTGCATTCGCTGCTCTAGATGCCAGCTGATCTACATCGGTGAGACCAAGCGGAGGCTTGGCGATCGTTTCGCCGAACACCTCCGGTCGGTCCGCAATAACCAACCTGAACTCCCGGTGGCTCAGCACTTCAACTCCCCCTCCCATTGCGTATCTAACCTCTCTGTCCTGGGTCCCCTCCATGGCCACAGCGAGCAACACCGTAAATTGGAGGAAATGCACCTCATATTTCGCTTGGGCAGTCTACATCCTGGTGGCCTGAACATTGAATTCTCCCAATTCTGCTAGCCCTTGCTGTCCCCTCCCCTTCATCAGCCATCTGGTTGTCTCCTCCCCTCCCCCAGCCCTCGGGCTCCTCCTCCGCCTTTTTCCTTTTTTCCTTTCTTCTCCCCACCCCCTATCAGTCTGAAGAAGGGTTTCGGCCCGAAACGTTACCTATTTCCTTCGCTCCATAGATGCTGCTGCACCCGCTGAGTTTCTCCAGCATTTTTGTGTAAGGTCGCCACAAATCCGGCAAGTTCTCCATATTTCCGGCAAGGTCGCCAAAAATCCGGCACGGTCGCCATAAATCCGGCAGTCGCCATATTTTCGGCATGGTCGCCATAAATGCGGCAAGGTCGCCACAAATCCGGCATGGTCGCCATATATCCGGCAAGGACGGCATAAATCCGGCAAGGTCGCCACAAATCCGTCAAGGTTGCCATATTTCCGGCAAGGTCGCCATAAATCCGGCAAGGTCGCCACAAATCCGGCAAGGTCGCCATATTTCCGGCATGGTCTTGATAAATCCGGCAAGGTGCCCACGAATCAGACAAGGTAGCCATATTTCCGGCAAGTTCGCCATAAATCCGGCATGGTGGCCACAAATCAGGGAAGGTCGCCATATTTCCAGCGAGGTCGCCATAAATCCGGCAAGGTGGCATCAAATCCGGCAAGGTCGCCACATTTACGGCGAGGTCGCCATAAATCCGGCAAGGTCGCCATAAACCCGGCAAGGTCGCCATATTTCCGGCGAGGTCGCCATAAATCCGGCAGGGCCGCCACAAATCCGGCAAGGTCGCTATAAATCCGGCGAGGTCGCCATATATCCGGCAAGGTCGCCGCAAATCCGGCAAGGTCGACATATTTCCGGCAAGGTGGCCATAAACCCGGCGAGGTCGCCATATTTCCGGCAAGGTCGCCATAAATCCGGCAAGGTCGCCATAAATCCGGCAAGGTCGCCATATTTGCGGCAAGGTCGCCATAAACAGAGCAAGGTCGCCAAAAATCCGGCAAGGTCGTCATATTTCCGGCAAGGTCCCCATAAATCCGTCAAGGTCGCCATAAATCCGGCAAGGTGGCCACAAATCCGGCAAGGTAGCCATTTTTCCCGCAAGGTCGCCAAAAATCCGGCATGGTGTCCACAAATCAGGGAAGGTCGCCATATTTCCGGCGAGGTCGCCATAAATCCAGCAAGTTGCCCTTAAATCCGGCAAGGTCGCCATATTTTCGGTGAGGTCGCCAGAAATCCGGCAAGGTGGCCTCAAATCCGGCAAGGTCGACAAATTTCCGGCGAGGTCGCCATAAATCCGGCAAGGTCGCCATAAATCTGGCAAGGTCGCCACTTTTCCGGCGAGGTCGCCATAAACCCGGCAAGGTCGCCATATTTCCGGCACGGTCGCCATATTTCCGGCACGGTCGCCATATTTCCGGCAAGGTCGCCATAAATCCGGCAGTGTCGCCATATTTCCGGCACGGTCGCGATAAATCCGTCAAGGTCGCCACAAATCCGGCAAGGTCGCCATATTTCAGGCAAGGTCGCCATAAATCTGGCATGATCGCCACAAATCCGGCAAGGTGGCCGTATTTGTGGTGCGATCGCCATAAATCCGGTAAGGTCGCCACAAATCCGGCAAGGTCGCCATCTTTCCGGCACGGTCGTTATAAATCCGGCAAGGTCGCCAAAAATCCGGCAACGTCGCCATATTTCCGGCAAGGTCGCCATAAATCCCGCAAAGTCGCCACAAATCCGGCAAGGTCGCCATATTTCCGGCAAAGTCGCCAAAATCCGGCAAGGTCGCCACAAATCCGGCAAGTTCTCCATATTTCCGGCAAGGTCGCCATAAATCCGGCAAGGTCGCCATAAATCCGGCAGTCGCCATATTTCCGGCAAGGTCGCCATAAATGCGGCAAGGTCGCCACAAATCCGGCAAGGTCGCCATATATCCGGCAAGGACGCCATAAATCCGGAAAGGTCGCCACAAATCCGGCGAGGTGGCCAGAAAATCAGGGAAGTTCGCCATATTTCCGGCAAGGTCGCCATAAACCCGGCAAGGTCGCCACATTTCCGGCGAGGTCGCCATAAATCCGGCAAGGTGGCCACAAATCCGGCAAGGTAGCCATTTTTCCGGCAAGGTCGCCAGAAATCCGGCATGGTGTCCACAAATCCGGCAAGGTCGCCATAAATCTGGCATAATCGCCACAAATCCGGCAAGGTCGCCATATTTCCGGCACGGTCGCCATAAATCCGGCAAGGTCGCCGCAAATCCGGCAAGGTCGCCATATTTCCGGCAATTTCGCCATAAATCCGGCAAGGTCGCCATATTTCCGGTAATATCGCCATAAATCCGGCAAGGTCGCCACAAATCCATCATGATCGCCATAAATCCGGCAAGGTCGCCATATTTCCGGCGAGGTCGCCATAAATCCGGCAGGGTCGCCACAAATCCGGCAAGGTCGCTATAAATCCGGCGAGATCGCCATATATCCGGCAAGTTCGCCGCAAATCCGGCAAGGTCGCCATATTTCCGGCAAGGTGGCCACAAATCCGGCAAGGTCGCCATAAACCCGGCGAGGTCGCCATATTTCCGGCAAGGTCGCCATAAATACGGCAAGGTCGCCATAAATCCGGCAAGGTCGCCATATTTCCGGCAAGGTCGCCATAAACCCGGCAAGGTCGCCACAAATCCGGCAAGGTCGCCATATTTCCGGCAAGGTCGCCATAAATCCGGTAAGGTCGCCATAAATCCGGCAAGGTCGCCATATTTCCGGCAAGGTCGCCATAAACCCGGCAAGGTCGCCACAAATCCGGCAAGGTCGCCATATTTCCGGCAAGGTCGCCATAAATCCGTCAAGGTCGCCATAAATCCGGCAAGGTGGCCACAAATCCGGCAAGGTAGCCATTTTTCCGGCACGGTCGCCATATTTCCGGCACGGTCGCCATATTTCCGGCAAGGTCGCCGTAAATCCGGCAGTGTCGCCATATTTCCGGCACGGTCGCGATAAATCCGGCAAGGTCGCCACAAATCCGGCAAGGTCGCCATATTTCAGGCAATGTCGCCATAAATCTGGCATGATCGCCACAAATCCGGCAAGGTGGCCGTATTTGTGGTGCGATCGCCATAAATCCGGCAAGGTCGCCACAAATCCGGCAAGGTCGCCATATTTCCGGCACGGTCGCTATAAATCCGGCAAGGTCGCCACAAATCCGGCAAGGTCGCCATATTTCCGGCAAGGTCGCCATAAATCCCGCAAGGTCGCCACAAATCCGGCAAGGTCGCCATATTTTCGGCAAAGTCGCCAAAATCCGGCAAGGTCGCCACAAATCCGGCAAGGTCGCCATATATCCGGCAAGGACGCCATAAATCCGGAAAGGTCGCCACAAATCCGGCGAGGTAGCCACAAATCAGGGAAGTTCGCCATATTTCCGGCAAGGTCGCCATAAACCCGGCAAGGTCGCCACATTTCCGGCGAGGTCGCCATAAATCCGGCAAGGTGGCCACAAATCCGGCAAGGTAGCCATTTTTCCGGCAAGGTCGCCAGAAATCCGGCTTGGTGTCCACAAATCCGGCAAGGTCGCCATAAATCTGGCATGATCGCCACAAATCCGGCAAGGTCGCCATATTCCCGGCAAGGTCGCCATAAACCCGGCAAGGTCGCCACAAATCCGGCAAGGTCGCCATATTTCCGGCAAGGTCGCCATAAATCCGTCAAGGTCGCCATAAATCCGGCAAGGTGGCCACAAATCCGGCAAGGTAGCCATTTTACCGGCACGGTCGCCATATTTCCGGCACGGTCGCCATATTTCCGGCAAGGTCGCCATAAATCCGGCAGTGTCGCCATATTTCCGGCACGGTCGCGATAAATCCGGCAAGGTCGCCACAAATCCGGCAAGGTCGCCATATTTCAGGCAAGGTCGTCATAAATCTGGCATGATCGCCACAAATCCGGCAAGGTGGCCATATTTCCGGCACGGTCGCTATATATCAGGCAAGGTCGCCACAAATCCGGCAAGGTCGCCATATTTCCGGCACGGTCGCTATATATCCGGCAAGGTCGCCACAAATCCGGCAAGGTCGCCATATTTCCGGCAAGGTCGCCATAAATCCCGCAAGGTCGCCACAAATCCGGCAAGGTCGCCATATTTTAGGCAGTCGCCAAAATCCGGCAAGGTCGCCACAAATCCGGCAAGTTCTCCATATTTCCGGCAAGGTCGCCATAAATCGGCAAAGTCGCCATGAATACGGCAGTCGCCATATTTCCGGCAAGGTCGCCATATTTCCGGCAAGGTCGCCATAAATGCAGCAAGGTCGCCACAAATCCGGCAAGGTCGCCATATAACCGGCAAGGACGCCATAAATCCGGAAAGGCCGCCACAAATCCGGCGGGGTGGCCACAAATCAGGGAAGTTCGCCATATTTCCGGCAAGGTCGCCATAAACCCGGCAAGGTGGCCACACATCCGGCAAGGTAGCCATTTTTCCGGCAAGGTCGCCAGAAATCCGGCATGGTGTCCACAAATCCGGCAATGTCGCCATAAATCTAGCATGATCGCCTCAAATCCGGCAAGGTCGCCATATTTCCAGCACGATCGCCATAAATCCGGCAAGGTCGCCACAAATCCGGCAAGGTCGCCATAGTTCCGGCAAGTTCGCCATAAATCCGGCATGATGGCCACAAATCAGGGAAGTTCGCCATATTTCCGGCAAGGTCGCCATATATCCGGCAATGTCGCCATATTTCCGGCATGGTCGCCATAAATCCGGCAAGGTCGCCATATTTCCGGCAATATCGCCACAAATCCGGCAAGGTCGCCACAAATCCGGCAAGTTCTCCATATTTCCGGCAATGTCGCCATAAATCCGGCAAGGTCGCATAAATTCGGCAGTCGCCATATTTCCGGCAAGGTCGCCATAAATGCGGCAAGGTCGCCACAAATCCGGCAAGGTCGCCATATATCCGGCAAGGACGCCATAAATCCGGCAAGGTCGCCACAAATCCGTCAAGGTTGCCATATTTCCGGCATGTTCGCCATAAATCCGGCAAGGTCGCCACAAATCCGGCAAGGTCGCCATATTTCCGGCATGGTCGTCATAAATCCGGCACGGTGGCCACAAATCCGACAAGGTAGCCATATTTCCGGCAATTTCGCCATAAATCCGGCATGGTGGCCACAAATCAGGGAAGGTCGCCATATTTTCGGCGAGGTCGCCATAAATGCGGCAAGGTCGCCACAAATCCGGCAAGGTCGCCATATTTCCGACAAGGTCGCCATAAATCCGGCAAGGTCGCCATAAATCCGGCAAGGTCGCCACAAATCCGGCAGTCGCCTATTTCCGGCAAGGTCGCCATAAATCCGGCACGGCCGCCACAAACCCGGCCAAGGTCGCCACATTTCCGGCAAGGTCGCAACAAATCTGGCAAGGTCGCCGCAAATCCGACAAGGTAGCCATATTTCCGGCAAGGTCGCCATAAACCCGGCAAGGTCGCCACAAATCCGGCAAGGTCGCCATATTTCCGGCAAGGTCGCATGAATCCGGCAAGGTCGCTACAAATCCGGCAAGGTCGCCATATTTCCGGCAATGAGGCATGAATCCGGCAAGGTCGCCACAAATCCGACAAGGTAGCCATATTTCCGGCAAGGTCGCCATAAATCTGGCAAGGTCGCCACAAATCCGGCAAGGTCGCCATATTTCAGGCAAGGTCGCCACAAATCCGTCAAGGTTGCCATATTTCCGGCAAGGTCGCCATAAATGCGGCATGGTCGCCACAATCCGGCAAGGTCGCCATATTTCCGGCAAGGTCGTCATAAATCCGATAAGGTGGCCATAAATCCGACAAGGTAGCCATATTTCCGGCAAGTTCGCCATAAATCCGGCATGGTGGCCACAAATCAGGGAAGGTCGCCATATTTTCGGCGAGGTCGCCATAAATGCGGCAAGGTCGCCACATATCCGGCAAGGTCGCCATATTTCCCACAAGGTCGCCATAAATCCGGCACGGCCGCCACAAATCCGGCAAGGTCGCCACAAATCCGGCAGAGTCGCCTATTTCCGGCAAGGTCGCCATAAATCCGGCACGGCCGCCACAAACCCGGCAAGGTCGCCACATTTCCGGCAAGGTCGCAACAAATCTGGCAAGGTCGCCGCAAATCCGACAAGGTAGCCATATTTCCGGCAAGGTCGCCATAAACCCGGCAAGGTCGCCACAAATCCGGCAAGGTCGCCATATTCCCGGCGAGGTCGCATGAATCCGGCAAGGTCGCTACAAATCCGGCAAGGTCGCCATATTTCCGGCAAGGTCGCATGAATCCGGCAAGGTCGCCACAAATCCGGCAAGGTAGCCATATTTCTGGCAAGGTCGCCATAAATCCGGCAAGGTCGCCACAAATCCGGCAAGGTCGCCATATTTCCGGCAAGGTCGCCACAAATCCGTCAAGGTTGCCATATTTCCGGCAAGGTCGCCATAAATGCGGCAAGGTCGCCACAAACCCGGCAAGGTCGCCACATTTCCGGCAAGGTCGCAACAAATCTGGCAAGGTCGCCGCAAATCCGACAAGGTAGCCATATTTCCGGCAAGGTCGCCATAAACCCGGCAAGGTCGCCACAAATCCGGCAAGGTCGCCATATTTCCGGCAAGGTCGCATGAATCCGGCAAGGTCGCTACAAATCCGGCAAGGTCGCCATATTTCCGGCAATGTGGCATGAATCCGGCAAGGTCGCCACAAATCCGACAAGGTAGCCATATTTCCGGCAAGGTCGCCATAAATCTGGCAAGGTCGCCACAAATCCGGCAAGGTCGCCATATTTCCGGCAAGGTCGCCACAAATCCGTCAAGGTTGCCATATTTCCGGCAAGGTCGCCATAAATGCGGCATGGTCGCCACAAATCCGGCAAGGTCGCCATATTTCCGGCAAGGTCGTCATAAATCCGATAAGGTGGCCATAAATCCGACAAGGTAGCCATATTTCCGGCAAGTTCGCCATAAATCCGGCATGGTGGCCACAAATCAGGGAAGGTCGCCATATTTTCGGCGAGGTCGCCATAAATGCGGCAAGGTCGCCACATATCCGGCAAGGTCGCCATATTTCCCACAAGGTCGCCATAAATCCGGCACGGCCGCCACAAATCCGGCAAGGTCGCCACAAATCCGGCAGAGTCGCCTATTTCCGGCAAGGTCGCCATAAATCCGGCACGGCCGCCACAAACCCGGCAAGGTCGCCACATTTCCGGCAAGGTCGCAACAAATCTGGCAACGTCGCCGCAAATCCGACAAGGTAGCCATATTTCCGGCAAGGTCGCCATAACCCGGCAAGGTCGCCACAAATCCGGCAAGGTTTCCCGGCGAGGTCGCATGAATCCGGCAAGGTCGCTACAAATCCGGCAAGGTCGCCATATTTCCGGCAAGGTCGAATGAATCCGGCAAGGTCGCCACAAATCCGTCAAGGTTGCCATATTTCCGGCAAGGTCGCCATAAATGCGGCAAGGTCGCCACAAACCCGGCAAGGTCGCCACATTTCCGGCAAGGTCGCAACAAATCTGGCAAGGTCGCCGCAAATCCGACAAGGTAGCCATATTTCCGGCAAGGTCGCCATAAACCCGGCAAGGTCGCCACAAATCCGGCAAGGTCGCCATATTTCCGGCAAGGTCGCATGAATCCGGCAAGGTCGCTACAAATCCGGCAAGGTCGCCATATTTCCGGCAATGTGGCATGAATCCGGCAAGGTCGCCACAAATCCGACAAGGTAGCCATATTTCCGGCAAGGTCGCCATAAATCTGGCAAGGTCGCCACAAATCCGGCAAGGTCGCCATATTTCCGGCAAGGTCGCCACAAATCCGTCAAGGTTGCCATATTTCCGGCAAGGTCGCCATAAATGCGGCATGGTCGCCACAAATCCGGCAAGGTCGCCATATTCCCGGCAAGGTCGTCATAAATCCGATAAGGTGGCCATAAATCCGACAAGGTAGCCATATTTCCGGCAAGTTCGCCATAAATCCGGCATGGTGGCCACAAATCAGGGAAGGTCGCCATATTTTCGGCGAGGTCGCCATAAATGCGGCAAGGTCGCCACATATCCGGCAAGGTCGCCATATTTCCCACAAGGTCGCCATAAATCCGGCACGGCCGCCACAAATCCGGCAAGGTCGCCACAAATCCGGCAGAGTCGCCTATTTCCGGCAAGGTCGCCATAAATCCGGCACGGCCGCCACAAACCCGGCAAGGTCGCCACATTTCCGGCAAGGTCGCAACAAATCTGGCAACGTCGCCGCAAATCCGACAAGGTAGCCATATTTCCGGCAAGGTCGCCATAAACCCGGCAAGGTCGCCACAAATCCGGCAAGGTCGCCATATTCCCGGCGAGGTCGCATGAATCCGGCAAGGTCGCTACAAATCCGGCAAGGTCGCCATATTTCCGGCAAGGTCGAATGAATCCGGCAAGGTCGCCACAAATCCGGCAAGGTAGCCATATTTCTGGCAAGGTCGCCATAAATCCGGCAAGGTCGCCACAAATCCGGCAAGGTCGCCATATTTCCGGCAAGGTCGCCACAAATCCGTCAAGGTTGCCATATTTCCGGCAAGGTCGCCATAAATGCGGCAAGGTCGCCACAAATCCGGCAAGGTCGCCATATTTCCGGCATGGTCGTCATAAATCCGGCAAGGTGGCCACAAATCCGACAAGGTATCCATATTTCCGGCAAGTTCGCCATAAATCCGGCATGGTGGCCACAAATCAGGGAAGGCCGCCATATTTTCGGCGAGGTCGCCATAAATGCGGCAAGGTCGCCACAAATTCGGCGAGGTCGCCATATTTCCGGCAAGGTCGCCATAAATCCGGCACGGCCGCCACAAATCCGGCAAGGTCGCCACATTTCCGGCAAGGTCGCAACAAATCTGGCAATGTCGCCGGAAATCCGACAAGGTAGCCATATTTCCGGCAAGGTCGACATAACTCCCGCAAGGTCGCCACAAATCCGGCAAGGTCGCCATATTTCCGGCAAGGTCGCATGAATCCGGCAAGGTTGCCACAAATTCGGCAAGGTCGCCATATTTCCGGCAAGGTCGCATGAATCCGGCAAGGTCGCCACAAATCCGGCAAGGTAGCCATATTTCCGGCAAGGTCGCCATAAATCCGGCAAGGTCGCCACAAATCCGGCAAGGTCGCCATATTTCCGGCAAGGTCGCCACAAATCCGGCAAGGTCGCCATATTTCCGGCAAGGTCGCCATAAATCCGGCATGGTGGCCACAATTCAGGGAAGATCGCCATATTTCCGGCAAGGTCGCCATAAATCCGGCGTTCGCCATATTTCCGGCAAGATCGCCATAAATCCGGCAAAGTCGCCACAAATCCGGCAAGCTCGCCATATTTCCGGCACGGTCGCCATAAATCCGGCAAGGTCGCCACAAATCAAGCAAGGTCGCCATATTTCCGGCAAGGTCGCCATAAATCCCGCAAGGTCGCCACCAATCCGGCAAGGTCGCCATATTTCCGGCAAGGTCGCCATAAATCCGGCTAGGTCGCCATAAATCCGGCAAGGTCGCCACAAATCCGGCAGAGCCGCCTATTTCCGGCAAGGTCGCCATAAATCCGGCAAGGCCGCCACAAATCCGGCAAGGTCGCCACATTTCCGGCAAAGTCGCAACAAATCTGGCAAAGTCGCCACAAATCCGACAAGGTCGCCATATTTCCGGCAAGTTCGCAATAAATGCGGCAAGGTCGCCACAAATATGGCAAGGTCGCCATATATCCGACAAGGACACCATAAATCCCGAAAGGTCGCCACAAATCCGGCAAGGTGGCCACAAATCAGGGAAGTTCGCCATATTTCCGGCAAGGTCGCCATAAACCCGGCAAGGTCGCCACATTTCCGGCGAGGTCGCCATAAATCCGGCAAGGTCGCCACAAACCCGGCAAGGTCGCTATAAATCCGGCGAGGTCGCCATATATCCGGCAAGATCGCCGCAAATCCGGCAAGGTCGCCATATTTCCGGCGAGGTCGCCATAAATCCGGCAAGGAGGCCTCAAATCAGGCAAGGTCGCCACATTTACGGCGAGGTCGCCATAAATCCGTCAAGGAGGCCTCAAATCCGGCAAGGTCGCCACATTTACGGCGAGGTCGCCATAAATCCGGCAAGGTCGCCATAAACCCGGCAAGTTCGCCACATTTCCGGCGAGGTCGCCATATATCCGGCAAGGTCGCCACAAATCCGGCAAGGTCGCTATAAATCCGGCGAGGTCGCCATATATCCGGCGGTGGCCACAAATCCGGCAAGGTCGCCATACATTCGGCGAGCTCGCCATATTTCCGGCAATGTCGCCATAAATCCGGCAAGGTCGCCATAAATCCGGCAAGGTGGCCACAAATCCGGCAAGGTAGCCATTTTTCCGGCAAGGTCGCCAGAAATCCGGCAAGGTGTCCACAAATCAGGGAAGGTCGCCATAAACCCGGCAAAGTCGCCACATTTCCGGCGAGGTCGCCATGATTCCGGCAAGGTCGCCACAAATCCGGCAAGGTCGCAATAAATACGGCGAGGTCGCCATATATCCGGCAAGGTCGCCGCAAATCCGGCAAGGTCGCCATAAATCCGGCAAGGTCGCCATAAATCCGGCAGTCGCCATATTTCCGGCAAGGTCGCCATAAATGCGTCAAGGTCGCCACAAATCCGGCAAGGTCGCCATATATCCAGCAAGGACGCCATAAATCCGGAAAGGTCGCCACAAATCCGGCAAGGTGGCCACAAATCAGGGAAGTTCGCCATATTTCCGGCAAGGTCGCCATAAACCCGGCAAGGTCGCCACATTTCCGGCGAGGTCGCCATAAATCCGGCAAGGTCGCCACAAACCCGGCAAGGTCGCTATAAATCCGGCGAGGTCGCCATATATCCAGCAAGATCGCCGCAAATCCGGCAAGGTCGCCATATTTCCGGCGAGGGCGCCATAAATCCGTCAAGGAGGCATCAAATCCGGCAAGGTCGCCACATTTACGGCGAGGTCGCCATAAATCCGGCAAGGTCGCCATAAACCCGGCAAGGTCGCCACATTTCCGGCGAGGTCGCCATATATCCGGCAAGGTCGCCACAAATCCGGCAAGGTCGCTATAAATCCGGCGAGATCGCCATATATCCGGCGGTGGCCACAAATCCGGCAAGGTCGCCATAAATTCGACGAGGTCGCCATATTTCCGGCAATGTCGCCATAAATCCGGGAAGGTCGCCATAAATCAGGCAAGGTCGCCATATTTCCGGCAAGGTCGCCATTTTTCCGGCAAGGTCGCCAGAAATCCGGCATGGTGTTCACAAATCAGGGAAGGTCGCCATATTTCCGGCGAGGTCGCCATTAATCCAGCAAGGTGCCCTTAAATCCGGCAAGGTCGCCATATTTTCGGCGAGGTCGCCATAAACCCGGCAAGGTCGCCATATTTCCGGCACGGTCGCCATATTTCCAGCAAGGTCGCCATAAATCCGGCAATGTCGCCATATTTCCGGCACGGTCGCGATAAATCCGGCAAGGTCGACACAAATCCGGCAAGGTCGCCATTAATCTGGCATGATCGCCACATATCCGGCAAGGTGCCCGTATTTGTGGCGCGATCGCGATAAATCCGGCAAGGTCCCCACAAATCCGGCAAGGTCGCCATATTTCCGGCACGGTCGCCATAAATCCGGCAAGGTCGCCATAAATCCGGCAGTCGCCATATTTCCGGCAAGGTCGCCATAAATGCGTCAAGGTCGCCACAAATCCGGCAAGGTCGCCATATATCCGGCAAGGACGCCATAAATCCGGAAAGGTCGCCACAAATCCGGCAAGGTGGCCACAAATCAGGGAAGTTCGCCATATTTCCAGCAAGGTCGCCATAAACCCGGCAAGGTCGCCACATTTCCGGCGAGGTCGCCATAAATCCGGCAAGGTCGCCACAATCACGGCAAGGTCGCTATAAATCCGGCGAGGTCGCCATATATCCGGCAAGATCGCCGCAAATCCGGCAAGGTCGCCATATTTCCGGCGAGGTCGCCATAAATCCGGCAAGGAGGCCTCAAATCAGGCAAGGTCGCCACATTTACGGCGAGGTCGCCATAAATCCGTCAAGGAGGCCTCAAATCCGGCAAGGTCGCCACATTTACGGCGAGGTCGCCATAAATCCGGCAAGGTCGCCATAAACCCGGCAAGGTCGCCACATTTACGGCGAGGTCGCCATATATCCGGCAAGGTCGCCACAAATCCGGCAAGGTCGCTATAAATCCGGCGAGGTCGCCATATATCCGGCGGTGGCCACAAATCCGGCAAGGTCGCCATACATTCGGCGAGCTCGCCATATTTCCGGCAATGTCGCCATAAATCCGGCAAGGTCGCCATAAATCAGGCAAGGTCGCCATATTTCCGGCAAGGTCGCCATAAACCCGGCAAGGTCGCCAAAAATCCGGCAAGGTCGCCATATTTCCGGCAAGGTCGCCATAAATCCGTCAAGGTCGCCATAAATCCGGCAAGGTGGCCAGAAATCCGGCAAGGTAGCCATTTTTCCGGCAAGGTCGCCAGAAATCCGGCATGGTGTCCACAAATCAGGGAAGGTCGCCATAAACCCGGCAAAGTCGCCACATTTCCGGCGAGGTCGCCATGAATCCGGCAAGGTCGCCACAAATCCGGCAAGGTCGCAATAAATACGGCGAGGTCGCCATATATCCGGCAAGGTCGCCGCAAATCCGGCAAGGTCGCCATAAATCCGGCAAGGTCGCCATAAATCCGGCAGTCGCCATATTTCCGGCAAGGTAGCCATAAATGCGTCAAGGTCGCCACAAATCCGGCAAGGTCGCCATATATCCGGCAAGGACGCCATAAATCCGGAAAGGTCGCCACAAATCCGGCAAGGTGGCCACAAATCAGGGAAGTTCGCCATATTACCGGCAAGGTCGCCATAAACCCGGCAAGGTCGCCACATTTCCGGCGAGGTCGCCATATATCCAGCAAGATCGCCGCAAATCCGGCAAGGTCGCCATATTTCCGGCGAGAGCGCCATAAATCCGGCAAGTAGGCCTCAAATCCGGCAAGGTCGCCACATTTACGGCGAGGTCGCCATAAATCCGTCAAGGAGGCATCAAATCCGGCAAGTTCGCCACATTTACGGCGAGGTCGCCATAAATCCGGCAAGGTCGCCATAAACCCGGCAAGGTCGCCACATTTCCGGCGAGGTCGCCATATATCCGGCAAGGTCGCCACAAATCCGGCAAGGTCGCTATAAATCCGGCGAGATCGCCATATATCCGGCGGTGGCCACAAATCCGGCAAGGTCGCCATAAATTCGACGAGGTCGCCATATTTCCGGCAATGTCGCTATAAATCCGGGAAGGTCGCCATAAATCAGGCAAGGTCGCCATATTTCCGGCAAGGTCGCCATTTTTCCGGCAAGGTCGCCAGAAATCCGGCATGGTGTTCACAAATCAGGGAAGGTCGCCATATTTCCGGCGAGGTCGCCATTAATCCAGCAAGGTGCCCTTAAATCCGGCAAGGTCGCCATATTTTCGGCGAGGTCGCCATAAACCCGGCAAAGTCGCCATATTTCCGGCACGGTCGCCATATTTCCAGCAAGGTCGCCATAAATCCGGCAATGTCGCCATATTTCCGGCACGGTCGCGATAAATCCGGCAAGGTCGACACAAATCCGGCAAGGTCGCCATAAATCTGGCATGATCGCCACAAATCCGGCAAGGTGCCCGTATTTGTGGCGCGATCGCGATAAATCCGGCAAGGTCGCCACAAATCCGGCAAGGTCGCCATATTTCCGGCAAGGTCGCCATAAATCCCGTAAGGTCGCCAGAAATCCGGCAAGGTCGCCATATTTCCGGCAAAGTCGCCATAAAACCGGCAAGGTCGCCACAAATCCGGCAAGGTCGCCATATTTCCGGCAAGTTCGCCATAAATCCGGCATGGTGGCCACAAATCAGGGAAGTTCGCCATATTTCCGGCAAGGTCGCCATATATCCGGCAAGGTCGCCATATTTCCGGCTATATCGCCATGAATCCGGCAAGGTCGCCACAAATCCGGCAAGGTCGCCATAAATCCGGCAAGGTCGCCATATTTCCGGCAATATCGCCACAAATCCGGCAAGGTCGCCACAATCCGGCAAGTTTTCCATATTTCCGGCAAGGTCTCCATAAATCCGGCAAGGTCACCATAAATCCGGCAGTTGCCATATTTCCGGCAAGGTCGCCATAAATGCGGCAAGGTCGCCACAAATCCGGCAAGGTCGCCATATTTCCGGCAAGATCGCCATAAATCCGTCAAGGTCGCCATAAATCCGGCAAGGTGGCCACAAATCTGGCAAGGTAGCCATTTTTCCGGCAAGGTCGCCAGAAATCCGGCATGGTGTCCACAAAACAGGGAAGGTCGCCATATTTCCGGCGAGGTCGTCATAAATCCAGCAAGGTGCCCTCAAATCCGGCAAGGTCGCCACTTTTCCGGCGAGGTGGCCATAATCCCGGCAAGGTCGCCATATTTCCGGCACGGTCGCCATATTTGCGGCAGGGTCGCCATAAATCCGGCAATGTCGCCATATTTCCGGCACGGTCGCGATAAATCCGGCAAGGTCGCCACAAATCCGGCAAGGTCGCCATAAATCTGGAATGATCGCCACAAATCCGGCAACGTGGCCGTATTTGTGGCGCGCTCGCCATAAATCCGGCAAGGTCGCCACAAATCCGGCAAGGTCGTCATATTTCCGGCACGGTCGCCATAAATCCGGCAAGGTCGCCACAAATCCGGCAAGGTCGCCATATTTCCGGTATGGTCGCCATAAATCCGGCAAGGTCGCCACAATTCCGGCAAGGTCGCCATATTTCCGGCAAGTTCGCCATAAATCCGGCATGGTGGCCACAAATCAGGGAAGTTCGCCATATTTCATGGCAAGGTCGCCATATATCCGGCAAGGTCGCCATATTTCCGGCAATATCGCCATAAATCCGGCAAGGTCGCCACAAATCCGGCAAGGTCGCCATAAATCCGGCAAGGTCGCCATATTTCCGGCAATATCGCCACAAATCCGGCAAGGTCGCCACAAATCCGACAAGTTCTCCATATTTCCGGCAAGGTCGCCATAAATCCGGCAAGGTCGCCATAAATCCGGCAGTCGCCATATTTCCAGCAAGGTCGCCATAAATGCGTCAAGGTCGCCACAAATCCGGCAAGGTCGCCATATATCCGGCAAGGACGCCATAAATCCGGCAAGGTCGCCACAAATCCGTCAAGGTTGCCATATTTCCGGCAAGGTCGCCATAAATCCGGCAAGGTCGCCACAAATACGGCAAGGTCGACATATTTCCGGCATGGTCGCCATAAATCCGGCAAGGTCGCCATAAATCCGGCAAGGTCGCCATATTTCCGGCACGGTCGCCATAAATCCGGCAAGGTCGCCACAAATCAAGCAAGGTCGCCATATTTCCGGCAAGGTCGCCATAAATCCCGCAAGGTCGCCACAAATCCGGAAAGGTCGCCATATTTCCGGCAAGGTCGCCATAAATCCGGCAAGGTCGCCATAAATCCGGCAAGGTCGCCACAAACCCGGCAGAATCGCCTATTTCCGGCAAGGTCGCCATAAATCCGGCACGGTCGTCATAAATCCGGCAAGGTCGCCATATTTCCGGCAAGGTCGCCATAAATCCCGCAAGGTCGCCAGAAATCCGGCAAGGTCGCCATATTTGCGGCAAAGTCGCCATAAATCCGGCAAGGTCGCCACAAATCCGGCAAGGTCGCCATATATCCGGCAAGTTCGCCATAAATGCGGCATGGTGGCCACAAATCAGGGAAGTTCTCCATATTTCCGGCAAGGTCGCCATATATCCGGCAAGGTCGCCATATTTCCGGCAATATCACCATAAATCAGGCAAGGTCGCCACAAATCCGCCAAGGTCGCCATAAATCCGGCAAGGTCGCCATATTTCCGGCAATATCGCCACAAATCCGTCAAGGTCGCCACAAATCCGGCAAGTTCTCCATATTTCCGGCAAGGTCGCCATAAATCCGGCAAGGTCGCGATAAATCCGGCAGTCGCCATATGTCCGGCAAGGTCGCCATAAATGCGGCAAGGTCGCCACAAATCCGGCAAGGTCGCCATATATACGGCAAGGACGCCATAAATCCGGCAAGGTCGCCACAAACCCGTCAAGGTTGCCATATTTCCGGCAAGGTCGCCATAAATCCGGCAAGGTCGCCACAAATCCGGCAAGGTCGACATATTTCCAGCAGGGTCGCCATAAATCCGGCAAGGTCGCCATAAATCCGGCAAGGTCGCCACAAATCCGGCAGAGTCGCCTATTTCCGGCAAGGTCGCCATAAATCCGGCACGGCCGCCACAAATCCGGCAAGGTCGCCACATTTCCGGCAAGGTCGCAACAAATCTAGCAAAGTCGCCGCAAATCCGGCAAGGTCGCCATATTTCCGGCAAGGTCGCATGCATCCGGCTAGGTCGCCACAAATCCGGCAAGGTGGCCATATTTCCGGCAAGGTCGCATGAATCCGGCAAGGTCGCCACAAATCCGGCAAGGTAGCCATATTTCCGGCAAGGTCGCCATAAATCCGGCAAGGTCGCCACAAATCCGGCAAGGTCGCCATATTTCCGGCAAGGTCGCCACAAATCCGGCAAGGTCGCCATATTTCCGGCAAGGTCGCCATAAATCCGGCATGGTGGCCACAAATCAGGGAACATCGCCATATTTCCGGCAAGGTCGCCATAAATCGGGCGTTCGCCATATTTCCGGCAAGATCGCCATAAATCCGGCAAGGTCGCCACAAATACGGCAAGGTCGCCATATTTTCGGCGAGCTCGCCAGAAATCCGGCAAGGTGGCCTCAAATCCGGCAAGGTCGCCACTTTTCCGGCGACGTCGCCATAATCCCGACAAGGTCGCCATATTTCCGGCACGGTCGCCATATTTGCGGCAAGGTCGCCATAAATCCGGCAATGTCGCCATATTTCCGGCAAGGTCGCCATAAAACCCGCAAGGTCGCCAGAAATCCGGCAAGGTCGCCATATTTCCGGCAAAGTCGCCATAAATCCGGCAAGGTCGCCACTGATCCGGCAAGGTCGCCATATTTCCGGCAAGTTCGCCATAAATGCGGCATGGTGGCCACAAATCAGGGAAGTTCTCCATATTTCCGGCAAGGTCGCCATATATCCGGCAAGGTCGCCATATTTCCGGCAATATCACCATAAATCCGGCAAGGTCGCCACAAATCCGCCAAGGTCGCCATAAATCCGGCAAGGTCGCCATATTTCCGGCAATATCGCCACAAATCCGGCAAGGTCGCCACAAATCCGGCAAGTTCTCCATATTTCCGGCAAGGTCGCCATAAATCCGGCAAGGTCGCGATAAATCCGGCAGTCGCCATATTTCCGGCAAGGTCGCCATAAATGCGGCAAGGTCGCCACAAATCCGGCAAGGTCGCCATATATACGGCAAGGACGCCATAAATCCGGCAAGGTCGCCACAAATCCGTCAAGGTTGCCACATTTCCGGCAAGGTCGCCATAAATCCGGCAAGGTCGCCACAAATCCGGCAACGTCGACATATTTCCAGCAGGGTCGCCATAAATCCGGCAAGGTCGCCATAAATCCGGCATGGTCGCCAAAAATCCGGCAGAGTCGCCTATTTCCGGCAAGGTCGCCATAAATCCGGCACGGCCGCCACAAAGCCGGCAAGGTCGCCACATTTCCGGCAAGGTCGCAACAAATCTAGCAAGGTCGCCGCAAATCCGGCAAGGTCGCCATATTTCCGGCAAGGTCGCATGAATCCGGCTAAGTCGCCACAAATCCGGCAAGGTAGCCATATTTCCGGCAAGGTCGCATGAATCCGGCAAGGTCGCCACAAATCCGGCAAGGTAGCCATATTTCCGGCAAGGTCGCCATAAATCCGGCAAGGTCGCCACAAATCCGGCAAGGTCGCCATATTTCCGGCAAGGTCGCCACAAATCCGGCAAGGTCGCCATATTTCCGGCAAGGTCGCCATAAATCCGGCATGGTGGCCACAAATCAGGGAAGGTAGCCATATTTCCGGCAAGGTCGCCATAAATCCGGCAAGGTCGCCACAAATCCGGCAAGGTCGCCATATTTCCGGCAAGGTCGCCACAAATCCGGCAAGGTCGCCATATTTCCGGCAAGGTCGCCATAAATCCGGCATTGTGGCCACAAATCAGGGAACATCGCCATATTTCCGGCAAGGTCGCCATAAATCGGGCGTTCGCCATATTTCCGGCAAGATCGCCATAAATCCGGCAAGGTCGCCACAAATACGGCAAGGTCGCCATATTTTCGGCGAGCTCGCCAGAAATCCGGCAAGGTGGCCTCAAATCCGGCAAGGTCGCCACTTTTCCGGCGACGTCGCCATAATCCCGACAAGGTCGCCATATTTCCGGCAAGGTCGCCATATTTCCGGCAAGGTCGCCACAAATCCGGCAAGGTCGCCATATTTCCGGCAAGGTCGCCATAAATCCGGCATGGTGGCCACAAATCAGGGAACATCGCCATATTTCCGGCAAGGTCGCCATAAATCGGGCGTTCGCCATATTTCCGGCAAGATCGCCATAAATCCGGCAAGGTCGCCACAAATACGGCAAGGTCGCCATATTTTCGGCGAGCTCGCCAGAAATCCGGCAAGGTGGCCTCAAATCCGGCAAGGTCGCCACTTTTCCGGCGACGTCGCCATAATCCCGACAAGGTCGCCATATTTCCGGCACGGTCGCCATATTTGCGGCAAGGTCGCCATAAATCCGGCAATGTCGCCATATTTCCGGCAAGGTCGCCATAAAACCCGCAAGGTCGCCAGAAATCCGGCAAGGTCGCCATATTTCCGGCAAAGTCGCCATAAATCCGGCAAGGTCGCCACAGATCCGGCAAGGTCGCCATATTTCCGGCAAGTTCGCCATAAATGCGGCATGGTGGCCACAAATCAGGGAAGTTCTCCATATTTCCGGCAAGGTCGCCATATATCCGGCAAGGTCGCCATATTTCCGGCAATATCACCATAAATCCGGCAAGGTCGCCACAAATCCGCCAAGGTCGCCATAAATCCGGCAAGGTCGCCATATTTCCGGCAATATCGCCACAAATCCGGCAAGGTCGCCACAAATCCGGCAAGTTCTCCATATTTCCGGCAAGGTCGCCATAAATCCGGCAAGGTCGCGATAAATCCGGCAGTCGCCATATTTCCGGCAAGGTCGCCATAAATGCGGCAAGGTCGCCACAAATCCGGCAAGGTCGCCATATATACGGCAAGGACGCCATAAATCCGGCAAGGTCGCCACAAATCCGTCAAGGTTGCCATATTTCCGGCAAGGTCGCCATAAATCCGGCAAGGTCGCCACAAATCCGGCAAGGTCGACATATTTCCAGCAGGGTCGCCATAAATCCGACAAGGTCGCCATAAATCCGGCATGGTCGCCAAAAATCCGGCAGAGTCGCCTATTTCCGGCAAGGTCGCCATAAATCCGGCACGGCCGCCACAAAGCCGGCAAGGTCGCCACATTTCCGGCAAGGTCGCAACAAATCTAGCAAGGTCGCCGCAAATCCGGCAAGGTCGCCATATTTCCGGCAAGGTCGCATGAATCCGGCTAAGTCGCCACAAATCCGGCAAGGTCGCCATATTTCCGGCAAGGTCGCATGAATCCGGCAAGGTCGCCACAAATCCGGCAAGGTAGCCATATTTCCGGCAAGGTCGCCATAAATCCGGCAAGGTCGCCACAAATCCGGCAAGGTCGCCATATTTCCGGCAAGGTCGCCACAAATCCGGCAAGGTCGCCATATTTCCGGCAAGGTCGCCATAAATCCGGCATGGTGGCCACAAATCAGGGAAGGTAGCCATATTTCCGGCAAGGTCGCCATAAATCCGGCAAGGTCGCCACAAATCCGGCAAGGTCGCCATATTTCCGGCAAGGTCGCCACAAATCCGGCAAGGTCGCCATATTTCCGGCAAGGTCGCCATAAATCCGGCATTGTGGCCACAAATCAGGGAACATCGCCATATTTCCGGCAAGGTCGCCATAAATCGGGCGTTCGCCATATTTCCGGCAAGATCGCCATAAATCCGGCAAGGTCGCCACAAATACGGCAAGGTCGCCATATTTTCGGCGAGCTCGCCAGAAATCCGACAAGGTGGCCTCAAATCCGGCAAGGTCGCCACTTTTCCGGCGACGTCGCCATAATCCCGACAAGGTCGCCATATTTCCGGCACGGTCGCCATATTTGCGGCAAGGTCGCCATAAATCCGGCAATGTCGCCATATTTCCGGCAAGGTCGCCATAAATCCCGTAAGGTCGCCAGAAATCCGGCAAGGTCGCCATATTTCCGGCAAAGTCGCCATAAATCCGGCAAGGTCGCCACAAATCCGACAAGGTCGCCATATTTCCGGCAAGTTCGCCATAAATGCGGCATGGTGGCCACAAATCAGGGAAGTTCTCCATATTTCCGGCAAGGTCGCCATATATCCGGCAAGGTCGCCATATTTCCGGCAATATCACCATAAATCCGGCAAGGTCGCCACAAATCCGCCAAGGTCGCCATAAATCCGGCAAGGTCGCCATATTTCCGGCAATATCGCCACAAATCCGGCAAGGTCGCCACAAATCCGGCAAGTTCTCCATATTTCCGGCAAGGTCGCCATAAATCCGGCAAGGTCGCGATAAATCCGGCATTCGCCATATTTCCGGCAAGGTCGCCATAAATGCGGCAAGGTCGCCACAAATCCGGCAAGGTCGCCATATATACGGCAAGGACGTCATAAATCCGGCAAGGTCGCCACAAATCCGTCAAGGTTGCCATATTTCCGGCAAGGTCGCCATAAATCCGGCAAGGTCGCCACAAATCCGGCAAGGTCGACATATTTCCAGCAGGGTCGCCATAAATCCGGCAAGGTCGCCATAAATCCGGCATGGTCGCCACAAATCCGGCAGAGTCGCCTATCTCCGGCAAGGTCGCCATAAATCCGGCACGGCCGCCACAAATCCGGCAAGGTCGCCACATTTCCGGCAAGGTCGCAACAAATCTAGCAAGGTCGCCGCAAATCCGGCAAGCTCGCCATATTTCCGGCAAGGTCGCATGAATCCGGCTAAGTCGCCACAAATCCGGCAAGGTCGCCATATTTCCGGCAAGGTCGCATGAATCCGGCAAGGTCGCCACAAATCCGGCAAGGTAGCCATATTTCCGGCAAGGTCGCCATAAATCCGGCAAGGTCGCCACAAATCCGGCAAGGTCGCCATATTTCCGGCAAGGTCGCCACAAATCCGGCAAGGTCGCCATATTTCCGGCAAGGTCGCCATAAATCCGGCATGGTGGCCACAAATCAGGGAAGATCGCCATATTTCCGGCAAGGTCGCCATAAATCGGGCGTTCGCCATATTACCGGCAAGATCGCCATAAATCCGGCAAGGTCACCACAAATCCGGCAAGGTCGCCATATTTTCGGCGAGCTCGCCAGAAATCCGGCAAGGTGGCCTCAAATCCGGCAAGGTCGCCACTTTTCCGGCGAGGTCGCCATAATCCCGGCAAGGTCGCCATATTTCCGGCACGGTCGCCATATTTGCGGCAAGGTCGCCATAAATCCGGCAATGTCGCCATATATCCGGCAAGGTCGCCATAAATCCCGCAAGGTCGCCAGAAATCCGGCAAGGTCGCCATATTTCCGGCAAAGTCACCATAAAATCCGGCAAGGTCGCCACAAATCCGGCAAGTTCTCCATATTTCCGGCAAGGTCGCCATAAATCCGGCAAGGTCGCGATAAATCCGGCAGTCGCCATATTTCCGGCAAGGTCGCCATAAATGCGGCAAGGTCGCCACAAATCCGGCAAGGTCGCCATATATACGGCAAGGACGTCATAAATCCGGCAAGGTCGCCACAAATCCGTCAAGGTTGCCATATTTCCGGCAAGGTCGCCATAAATCCGGCAAGGTCGCCACAAATCCGGCAAGGTCGACATATTTCCAGCAGGGTCGCCATAAATCCGGCAAGGTCGCCATAAATCCGGCATGGTCGCCACAAATCCGGCAGAGTCGCCTATTTCCGGCAAGGTCGCCATAAATCCGGCACGGCCGCCACAAATCCGGCAAGGTCGCCACATTTCCGGCAAGGTCGCAACAAATCTAGCAAGGTCGCCGCAAATCCGGCAAGCTCGCCATATTTCCGGCAAGGTCGCATGAATCCGGCTAAGTCGCCACAAATCCGGCAAGGTCGCCATATTTCCGGCAAGGTCGCATGAATCCGGCAAGGTCGCCACAAATCCGGCAAGGTAGCCATATTTCCGGCAAGGTCGCCATAAATCCGGCAAGGTCGCCACAAATCCGGCAAGGTCGCCATATTTCCGGCAAGGTCGCCACAAATCCGGCAAGGTCGCCATATTTCCGGCAAGGTCGCCATAAATCCGGCATGGTGGCCACAAATCAGGGAAGATCGCCATATTTCCGGCAAGGTCGCCATAAATCGGGCGTTCGCCATATTACCGGCAAGATCGCCATAAATCCGGCAAGGTCACCACAAATCCGGCAAGGTCGCCATATTTTCGGCGAGCTCGCCAGAAATCCGGCAAGGTGGCCTCAAATCCGGCAAGGTCGCCACTTTTCCGGCGAGGTCGCCATAATCCCGTCAAGGTCGCCATATTTCCGGCACGGTCGCCATATTTGCGGCAAGGTCGCCATAAATCCGGCAATGTCGCCATATATCCGGCAAGGTCGCCATAAATCCCGCAAGGTCGCCAGAAATCCGGCAAGGTCGCCATATTTCCGGCAAAGTCACCATAAATCCAGCAAGGTCGCCACAAATCCGGCAAGGTCGCCATATTTCCGGCAAGTTCGCCATAAATGCGGCATGGTGGCCACAAATCAGGGAAGTTCTCCATATTTCCGGCAAGGTCGCCATATATCCGGCAAGGTCGCCATATTTCCGGCAATATCACCATAAATCCGGCAAGGTCGCCACAAATCCGCCAAGGTCGCCATAAATCCGGCAAGGTCGCCATATTTCCGGCAATATCGCCACAAATCCGGCATGGTCGCCACAAATCCGGCAAGTTCTCCATATTTCCGGCAAGGTCGCCATAAATCCGGCAAGGTCGCGATAAATCCGGCAGTCGCCATATTTCCGGCAAGGTCGCCATAAATGCGGCAAGGTCGCCACAAATCCGGCAAGGTCGCCATATATACGGCAAGGACGCCATAAATCCGGCAAGGTCGCCACAAATCCGTCAAGGTTGCCATATTTCCGGCAAGGTCGCCATAAATCCGGCAAGGTCGCCACAAATCCGGCAAGGTCGACATATTTCCAGCAGGGTCGCCATAAATCCGGCAAGGTCGACACAAATCCGGCATGGTCGCCACAAATCCGGCAGAGTCGCCTATTTCCGGCAAGGTCGCCATAAATCCGGCACGGCCGCCACGAATCCGGCAAGGTCGCCACATTTCCGGCAAGGTCGCAACAAATCTAGCATGGTGGCCACAAATCAGGGAAGATCGCCATATTTCCGGCAAGGTCGCCATAAATCGGGCGTTCGCCATATTTCCGGCAAGATCGCCATAAATCCGGCAAGGTCGCCACAAATCCGGCAAGGTCGCCATATTTTCGGCGAGCTCGCCAGAAATCCGGCAAGGTGGCCTCAAATCCGGCAAGGTCGCAACTTTTCCGGCGAGGTCGCCATAATCCCGGCAAGGTCGCCATATTTCCGGCACGGTCGCCATATTTGCGGCAAGGTCGCCATAAATCCGGCAATGTCGCCATATTTCCGGCACGGTCGCGATAAATCCGGCAAGGTCGCCACAAATCCGGCAAGGTCGCCATAAATCTGGCATGATCGCCACATATCCGGCAAGGTGGCCGTATTTGTGGCGCGCTCGCCATAAATCCGGCAAGGTCGCCACAAATCCGGCAAGGTCGCCATATTTCCGGCACGGTCGCCATAAATCCGGCAAGGTCGCCACAAATCCGGCAAGGTCGCCATATTTCAGGCATGGTCGCCATAAATCCGGCAAGGTCGCCACAATTCCGGCAAGGTCGCCATATTTCCGGCAAGTTCGCCATAAATCCGGCATGGTGGCCACAAATCAGGGAAGTTCGCCATATTTCATGGCAAGGTCGCCATATATCCGGCAAGGTCGCCATATTTCCGGCAATATCGCCATAAATCCGGCAAGGTCGCCACAAATCCGGCAAGGTCGCCATAAATCAGGCATGGTCGCCATATTTCCGGCAATATCGCCATAAATCCGGCAAGGTCGCCATAAATCCGGCAGTCGCCATATTTCCGGCAAGGTCGCCATAAATGCGGCAAGGTCGCCACAAATCCGGCAAGGTCGCCATATATCCGGCAAGGACGCCATAAATCCGGCAAGGTCGCCACAAATCCGTTAAGGTTGCCATATTTCCGGCAAGGTCGCCATAAATCCGGCAAGGTCGCCACAAATCCGGCAAGGTCGAAATATTTCCGGCATGGTCGCCATAAATCCGGCAAGGTCGCCATAAATCCGGCAAGGTCGCCATATTTCCGGCACGGTCGCCATAAATCCGGCAAGGTCGCCACAAATCAAGCAAGGTCGCCATATTTCCGGCAAGGTCGCCATAAATCCCGCAAGGTCGCCATAAATCCGGCAGTCGCCATATTTCCGGCAAGGTCGCAATAAATGCGGCAAGGTCGCCACAAATCCGGCAAGGTCGCCATATATCCGGCAAGGACGCCATAAATCCGGCAAGGTCGCCACAAATCCGTCAAGGTTGCCATATTTCCGGCAAGGTCGCTATAAATCCGGCAAGGTCGCCACAAATCCGGCAAGGTCGACATATTTCCGGCATGTTCGCCATAAATCCGGCAAGGTCGCCATAAATCCGGCAAGGTCGCCATATTTCCGGCACGGTCGCCATAAATCCGGCAAGGTCGCCACAAATCAAGCAAGGTCGCCATATTTCCGGCAAGGTCGCCATAAATCCGCAAGGTCGCCACAAATCCGGAAAGGTCGCCATATTTCCGGCAAGGTCGCCATAAATCCGGCAAGGTCGCCATAAATCCGGCAAGGTCGCCACAAACCCGGCAGAATCGCCTATTTCCGGCAAGGTCGCCATAAATCCGGCACGGTCGCCATAAATCCGGCAAGGTCGCCATATTTCCGGCAAGGTCGCCATAAATCCCGCAAGGTCGCCAGAAATCCGGCAAGGTCGCCATATTTCCGGCAAAGTCGCCATAAATCCGGCAAGGTCGCCACAAATCCGGCAAGGTCGCCATATTTCCGGCAAGTTCGCCATAAATGCGGCATGGTGGCCACAAATCAGGGAAGTTCTCCATATTTCCCGCAAGGTCGCCATATATCCGGCAAGGTCGCCATATTTCCGGCAATATCACCATAAATCCGGCAAGGTCGCCACAAATCCGCCAAGGTCGCCATAAATCCGGCAAGGTCGCCATATTTCCGGCAATATCGCCACAAATCCGGCAAGGTCGCCACAAATCCGGCAAGTTCATATTTCCGGCAAGGTCGCCATAAATCCGGCAAGGTCGCGATAAATCCGGCAGTCGCCATATTTCCGGCAAGGTCGCCATAAATGCGGCAAGGTCGCCACAAATCCGGCAAGGTCGCCATATATACGGCAAGGTCGCCATATTTCCGGCAAGGTCGCATGAATCCGGCTAGGTCGCCACAAATCCGGCAAGGTCGCCATATTTCCGGCAAGGTCGCATGAATCCGGCAAGGTCGCCACAAATCCGGCAAGGTAGCCATATTTCCGGCAAGGTCGCCATAAATCCGGCAAGGACGCCACAAATCCGGCAAGGTCGCCATATTTCCGGCAAGGTCGCCACAAATCCGGCAAGGTCGCCATATTGCCGGCAAGGTCGCCATAAATCCGGCATGGTGGCCACAAATCAGGGAAGTTCGCCATATTTCATGGCAAGGTCGCCATATATCTGGCAAGGTCGCCATATTTCCGGCAATATCGCCATAAACCCGGCAAGGTCGCCACAAATCCGGCAAGGTCGACATATTTCCGGCATGTTCGCCATAAATCCGGCAAGGTCGCCATAAATCCGGCAAGGTCGCCATATTTCCGGCACGGTCGCCATAAATCCGGCAAGGTCGCCACAAATCAAGCAAGGTCGCCATATTTCCGGCAAGGTCGCCATAAATCCCGCAAGGTCGCCACAAATCCGGAAAGGTCGCCATATTTCCGGCAAGGTCGCCATAAATCCGGCAAGGTCGCCATAAATCCGGCAAGGTCGCCACAAACCCGGCAGAATCGCCTATTTCCGGCAAGGTCGCCATAAATCCGGCACGGTCGCCATAAATCCGGCAAGGTCGCCATATTTCCGGCAAGGTAGCCATAAATCCCGCAAGGTCGCCAGAAATCCGGCAAGGTCGCCATATTTCCGGCAAAGTCGCCATAAATCCGGCAAGGTCGCCACAAATCCGGCAAGGTCGCCATATTTCCGGCAAGTTCGCCATAAATGCGGCATGGTGGCCACAAATCAGGGAAGTTCTCCATATTTCCCGCAAGGTCGCCATATATCCGGCAAGGTCGCCATATTTCCGGCAATATCACCATAAATCCGGCAAGGTCGCCACAAATCCGCCAAGGTCGCCATAAATCCGGCAAGGTCGCCATATTTCTGGCAATATCGCCACAAATCCGGCAAGGTCGCCACAAATCCGGCAAGTTCATATTTCCGGCAAGGTCGCCATAAATCCGGCAAGGTCGCGATAAATCCGGCAGTCGCCATATTTCCGGCAAGGTCGCCATAAATGCGGCAAGGTCGCCACAAATCCGGCAAGGTCGCCATATATACGGCAAGGACGCCATAAATCCGGCAAGGTCGCCACAAATCCGTCAAGGTTGCCATATTT
>JAXLNO010003071.1:87416-109808 GCA_038087875.1 Malacoraja senta
CAAGGTCGCCATATTTCCGTCAAGGTCGCCATAAATTCGGCAAGGTCGACAGAAATCCGGCGAGGTCGCCATATTTCCGGCAAGGTCGCCTGAAATCCGGCAAGGTCGCCACAAATTCGGCGAAGTCGCCATATTTTCGGCAAGGTCGTCATAAATCCGGCAAGGTCGACACAAATCCGGCGAGATCGCTATATTTCCGGCAAGGTCGGCATAAATCCGGCAAGGTCGCCACAAATCCGGCAAGCTCGCCATAAATCCGGCAAGGTCGCCACAAATTCGGCAAGGTCACCATAGTTCAGGCAAGGTCGCCATAAATCCGGCAAGGTCGTCATAAATCCGGCAAGGTCGACAGAAATCCGGCGAGGTCCCCATATTTCCGGCAAGTTCGCCACAAATCCGGTAAGTTCGCCAGAAATCCGGCAAGGTCGCCACAAATCCGGCAAGGTCGCCATATTTCCAGCAAGGTCGCCATAAATCCGGCAAGGTCGCCACACATCCGGCGGGGTGGCCATATTTCCGGCAAGGTCGCCACAAATCCGGCAAGGTCGTCATAAATCCGGCAAGGTCGCCTCTAATCCGGCAATGTCGCCATATTTCCGGAAAAGTCTCCATAAATCCGGCAAGGTCGCCACAAATACGGCAAGGTCCCCATATTTCCAGCATGGTCGCAATATATCCGGCAAGGTCGGCACAAATCCGGCAAGGTCGCCATATTTCCGGCAAGGTCGCCATATATCTGGCAAGGTCGCCACAAATCCTGCAAGGTCGCTATATTTCCGGCAAGGTCGCCATAATTCCGGCAAGGTCGCCACAAATCCGGCAACGTCCCCATATTTCCAGCAAGGTCGCAATATTTCCAGCAACGTCGCCACAAACGCGGCAAGGACCCCATATTTCCGGCAAGGTCGCCACAAATCCGGCAAGGTCGCCATATTTCCGACAAGGTCGCTATAAATCAGGAAAGATCGCCACAAATCCGGCAAGGTCGACATATTTTCGGCAAGGTCGCCATAAATCCGGCAAGGTCGCCACAAATCCGGCAGGGTCCCCATATTTCCAGCAAGATCACCACAAATCCGGTAAGGTCGCTATATTTACCGCAAGGTCGCCATATTTCCGGCAAGGTCGCCACAAATCCGGCAAGGTCGCCATATTTCCGGCAAGGTCGCCATAAATCCGGCAAGGTCGCCACAAATCCGGTAAAGTCGCTATATTTAAGGCAAGGTCGCCATATTTCCGGCAAGGTCGCCACAAATCCGGCAAGGTCGCCATATTTCCGACAAGGTCGCCATAATTCCTGAAAGATCGCCACAAATGCGGCAAGGTCGACATATTTGTGGCAAGGTCGCCATACATCCGGCAAGGTCGCCACAAATCCGGCGAGGTCGACATATTTTCGGCAAGGTCGCCATAAATCCGGCAAGGTCGCCACAAAGCTAGCGAGGTCTCCATATTTCCGGCAAGCTCGCCGTAAATCCGGCGAGGTCGCCACAAATCCGACGAGGTCGCCATATTTCCGGCAAGGTCGCCATAAATCCGGCGAGGTCGCCACAAATCCGGCGAGGTCGCCATATTTCCGGCAAGGTCGCCATAAATCTGGCGAGGTCGCCATAATTCCGGCAAGGTCGCCATAAAGCCGGCAAGGTCGCCACAAATCTGGTAAGGTCGCTATATTTAAGGCAACGTCGCCATATTTCCGGCAAGGTCGCCACAAATCCGGCGAGGGCGCCATATTTCCGGCAAGGTCGCCACAAATCCGGCAAGGTCGTCATAAATCCGGCAAGGCCGCCACAAATCCGGCAATGTCGCCATATTTCCGACAAAGGAGCCACAAATCCGGCAAGGTCCCCATATTCCCAGCAAGGTCGCAATATTTCCGGCAAGGTCGCCGCAAAACCGGCAAGGTCGCCATATTTCCGGCAATGTCGCCATAAAGCCGGCAAGGTCGCCACAAATCCGGTAAGGTCGCTATATTTAAGGCAACGTCGCCATATTTCCGGCAAGGTCGCCACAAATCCGGCAAGGTCGCCATATTTCCGACAAGGTCGCCATAAATCCTGAGAGATCGCCACAAATCCGGCAAGGTCGAAATATTTGTGGCAAGGTCGCCACAAATCCGGCGAGGTCGCCACAAATCCGGCGAGGTCGACATATTTTCGGCAAGGTCGCCATAAATCCGGCAAGGTCGCCACAAATGTAGCGAGGTCTCCATATTTCCGGCAAGGTCGCCATAAATCCGGCAAGGTCGCGACAAATACGGCAATGTCCCCATATTTCCAGCAAGGTCGTAATATTTCCGGCAAGGTCGCCACAAATCCGGCAAGGTCGCCATATTTCCGGCAAGGTCGCCATAAACCCGGCAAGGTCGCCACAAATCCGGCGAGGTCGCCATATTTCCGGCAAGGTCGCCACAAATCCGGCAAGGTCGTCATAAATCCGGCAAGGTCGCCACAAATCCGGCAATGTCGCCATATTTCCGACAAAGTCGCCATAAATCCGGCAAGGTAGCCACAAATACGGCAAGGTCGCCATATTTCCAGCAAGGTCGCCATAAATCCGGCAAAGTCACCACAAATCTGACAAGGTAGCCATATTTCCGGCAAGGTCGCAATATTTCCGGCAAGGTTGCCATAAATCCGGCCAAGTCGCCATAATTCCGGCAAGGTCGCCATATTTCAGGCAAGGCCCCCATAAATCCGGCGAGGTCGCCATATTTCCGGCAAGGTCGCCATAAACCCGGCAAGGTCGCCACAAATCCGGCGAGGTCGCCATATTTTCGGCAAGGTCGCCACAAATCCGGCAAGGTCGTCATCAATCCGGCAAGGCCGCCACAAATCCGGCAATGTCGCCATATTTCGGACAAAGTCGCCACAAATCCGGCAAGGTCCCCATATTCCCAGCAAGGTCTCAATATTTCCGGCAAGGTCGCCGCAAAACCGGCAAGGTCGCCATATTTCCGGCAAGGTCGCCATAAAGCCGGCAAGGTCGCCACAAATCCGGTAAGGTCGCTATATTTAAGGCACCGTCGCCATATTTCCGGCAAGGTCGCCACAAATCCGGCAAGGTCGCCATATTTCCGACAAGGGCGCCATAAATCCTGAAAGATCGCCACAAATTCGGCAAGGTCGAAATATTTGTGGCAAGGTCGCCACAAATCCGGCGAGGTCGCCACAAATCCAGCGAGGTCTCCATATTTCCGGCAAGGTCGCCATAAATCCGGCGAGGTCGCCATATTTCCGGCAAGGTCGCCATAAATCCGGCAGGGTCGCGACAAATACGGCAATGTCCCCATATTTCCAGCAAGGTCGTAATATTTCCTGCAAGGTCGCCACAAATCCGGCAAGGTCGCCATATTTCCGGCAAGGTCGCCACAAATCCGGCAATGTCGCCATATTTCCGACAAAGTCGCCATAAATCCGGCAAGGTAGCCACAAATACGGCAAGGTCCCCATATTTCCAGCAAGGTCGCAATATATCCGGCAAAGTCGCCACAAATCTGGCAAGGTTGCCATATTTCCGACGGTCGCCATAAATCCCGAAAGGTCGCCAAAAATCCTGCAAGATCGCCATATTTCCGGCAAGGTCGGCACAAATCTGGCAAGGTCGCCATATTTCCGACATGGTCGCCATAAAACCGGAAAGGTCGCCAAAAATCCTGCAAGGTCGACATATTTCCGGCAAGGTCGGCACAAATCCGGCAAGGTCGCCACAAATCCGGCAAGGTCGCCATATTTCCGGCAAGGTCGCCATAAATCCGTCAAGGTCGCCACAAATCCCACAAGGTCGCCATATTTCTGGCAAGGTCGCAATATTTCCGGCAAGGTTGCCATAAATCCGGCCAGGTCGCCATATTTCCGGCAAGGTCGCCATATTTCCGGCAAAGTCGCCACAAATCCACCAAGGTCGCAATATTTCCGGCAAGGTCGCCATAAATCCGGCAAGGTCGCCACAAATCCGGCAAGGTCACTATATTTCCGGCAAGGTCGCCATATTTCCGGCAAGGTCGCTACAAATCCGGCAAGGTCCCCATATTTCCAGCAAGGTCGCAATATTTCCGGCAAGGTCACCACAAATTCGGCAAGGTCACCATATTTCAGGCAAGGTCGCCATAAATCCGGCAAGGTCGTCATAAATCCGGCAAGGTCGCAATATTTCCGGCAAGGTCGCCATAAATCCGGCAAGGTCGCCACAAATCCGGTAAGGTCGCTATATTTACCGCAAGGTCGCCACAAATCCGGTAAGGTCGTTATATTGACGGCAAGGTCGCCATATTTCCGGCAAGGTCGCCACAAATCCGGCAAGGTCGCCATATTTCCGTCAACGTCGCCATAAATCCGGCAAGGTAGCCATATTTCCGGCAACGTCGCCATAAATCCGGCAAGGTCGCCACAAATCCGGCAAGGTCCCCATATTTCCAGCAAGGTCGCAATATTTCCGGCAAGGTCGCCACAAACCCGGCAAGGTCGCTATATTTAAGGCAAGGTCGCCATATATCCGGCAAGGTCGCCAGAAATCCGGCAAGGTCGCCATATTTTCGACAAGGTCGCCATAAATCCTGAAAGATCGCCACAAATCCGGCAAGGTCGAATTATTTGTGGCAAGGTCGCCATATTTCCGGCAATGTCGCCATAAATCCGGCAAGGTCGCCACAAACCCGGCAAGGTCGCCACAAACCCGGCAAGGTCCCCATATTTCCAGCAAGGTCGCAATATTTCCGGCAAGGTCGCCACAAATCCGGCAAGGTCGCCATATTTCCGCAATGTCGCCATAAATCCGGCAAGGTCACCACAAATCCGGCAAGGTCGCTATATTTCCGGCAAGGTCGCCATATTTCCGGCAAGGTCGCCAAAAATCCGGCAATGCCGCCGCAAATCCGGCAAGGTCGACATATTTCCGGTAAGTTCGCCATAAATCCGGCAAGGTCGCCATATTTCTGGCAAGGTCACCATAAATCCGGCAATGCCGCCATAAATCCGGCGAGGTCGCCATATTTCCGGCAAGGTCGCCAATAATCCGGCAAGGTCTCCACAAATCCGGCGAGGTGGCCATATTTACGGCAAAGTCGCGATAAATCCGGCAAGGTCGCCACAAATACGGCAAGGTCGCCACAAACCCGGCAAGGTCCCCATATTTCCAGCAAGGTCGCAATATTTCCGGCAAGGTCGCCACAAATCCGGCAAGGTCGCCATATTTCCGCAATGTCGCCATAAATCCGGCAAGGTCACCACAAATCCGGCAATGCCGCCATAAATCCGGCGAGGTCGCCATATTTCCGGCAAGGTCGCCAATAATCCGGCAAGGTCTCCACAAATCCGGCGAGGTGGCCATATTTCCGGCAAAGTCGCGATAAATCCGGCAAGGTCGCCACAAATACGGCAAGGTCCCCATATTTCCAGCAAGGTCGCAATATTTCCGGCAAGGTCGCCACAAATCCGGCAATGTCGCTATATTTCCGGCAAGGTCGCCATATTTCCGGCAAGGTCGCCACAAATCCGGCGAGGTCGCCATATTTCCGGCAAGGTCGCCATAAATACGGCGAGGTCGCCACAAATCCGGCGAGGTCGCCATATTTCCGGCAAGGTCGCCATAAATCAGGCAACGTCGCCACAAATCCGGCGAGGTCGCCATATTTCCGGCAAGGTCGTCACAAATCCGACAAGGTCGTCATAAATACGGCAAGGTCGCCTCAAATCCGGCAAGGTCGCCATATTTTCGGCAGTCGCCATAAATCCGGCAAGGTCGCCACAAACCCGGCAAGGTCCCCATATTTCCAGCAAGGTCGCAATATTTCCGGCAAGGTCGCCACAAATCCGGCAAGGTCGCCATATTTCCGCAATGTCGCCATAAATCCGGCAAGGTCGCCAAAAATCCGGCAAGGTCGCTATATTTCCGGCAAGGTCGCCATATTTCCGGCAATGTCGCCGCTAATCCGGCAAGGTCGACATATTTCCGGCAAGTTCGCCACAAATCCGGCATGGTCGCCATATTTCTTGCAAGGTCGCCATAGATCCGGCAATGTCGCCATAAATCCGGCGAGGTCGCCATATTTCCGGCAAGGTCACCATAAATCCGGCAAGGTCGCCACAAATCCGGCGAGGTCGCCATATTTCCGGCAAGGTCGCCACAAATCCGACAAGGTCGTCATAAATCCGGCAAGGTCACGTCAAATCCGGCAAGGTCGCCATATTTTCGGCAAAGTCGCAATAAATCCGGCAAGGTCGCCACAAACCCGGCAAGGTCCCCATATTTCCAGCAAGGTCGCAATATTTCCGGCAAGGTCGCCACAAATCCGGCAAGGTCGCCATATTTCCGCAATGTCGCCATAAATCCGGCAAGGTCGCCAAAAAGCCGGCAAGGTCGCTATATTTCCGGCAAGGTCGCCATATTTCCGGCAATGTCGCCGCTAATCCGGCAAGGTCGACATATTTCCGGCAAGTTCGCCACAAATCCGGCATGGTCGCCATATTTCTTGCAAGGTCGCCATAGATCCGGCAATGTCGCCATAAATCCGGCGAGGTCGCCATATTTCCGGCAAGGTCGCCATAAATCCGGCAAGGTCGCCACAAATCCGGCGAGGTCGCCATATTTCCGGCAAGGTCGCCACAAATCTGACAAGGTCGCCATAAATCCGGCAAGGTCGCCACAAATCCGGCAAGGTCGCCATATTTCTGGCAAGGTCACCATAAATCCGGCAATGTTGCCATAAATCCGGCGAGGTCGCCATATTTCCGACATGTCGCCATAAAGCCGGCATGGTCGCCACAAATCCGGCGAGGTCGCCATATTTTCGCAATGTCGCCATAAATCCGGCAAGGTCACCACAAATCCGGCAAGGTCGCTATATTTCCGGCAAGGTCGCCATATTTCCGGCAAGGTCGCCAAAAATCCGGCAATGTCGCCGCAAATCCGGCAAGGTCGACATATTTCCGGCAAGTTCGCCATAAATCCGGCAAGGTCGCCATATTTCTGGCAAGGTCACCATAAATCCGGCAATGTCGCCATAAATCCGGCGAGGTCGCCATATTTCCGGCAAGGTCGCCAATAATCCGGCAAGGTCTCCACAAATCCGGCGAGGTGGCCATATTTCCGGCAAAGTCGCCATAAATCCGGCAAGGTCGCCACAAATACGGCAAGGTCCCCATATTTCCAGCAAGGTCGCAATGTTTCCGGCAAGGTCGCCACAAATCCGGCAAGGTCGCCATATTTCCGACAAGGTCACCATAAATCCGGCAAGGTCGCCACAAATCCGGCAATGTCGCTATATTTCCGGCAAGGTCGTCATATTTCCGGCAAGGTCGCCACAAATCCGGCGAGGTCGCCATATGTCCGGCAAGGTCGCCATAAATCCGGCGAGGTCGCCACAAATTCGGCGAGGTCGCCATATTTCCGGCAAGGTCGCCATAAATCAGGCAACCACGCCACAAATCCGGCGAGGTCGCCATATTTCCGGCAAGGTCGCCACAAATCCGACAAGGTCGTCATAAATACGGCAATGTCGCCTCAAATCCGGCAAGGTCGCCATATTTTCGGCAGTCGCCATAAATCCGGCAAGGTCGCCACAAATCCGGCGAGGTCGCCATATTCCCCGCAAGGTCGCCATATTTCCGGCAAGGTCGTCATAAATCGGGCAAGGTCGCCACAAACCCGGCAAGGTCCCCATATTTCCAGCAAGGTCGCAATATTTCCGGCAAGGTCGCCACAAATCCGGCAAGGTCGCCATATTTCCGCAATGTCGCCATAAATCCGGCAAGGTCGCCAAAAATCCGGCAAGGTCGACATATTTCCGGCAAGTTCGCCACAAATCCGGCATGGTCGCCATATTTCTTGCAAGGTCGCCATAGATCCGGCAATGTCGCCATAAATCCGGCGAAGTCGCCATATTTTCGGCAGTCGCCATAAATCCGGCAAGGTCGCCACAAATCCGGCAAGGTCACCATATTTCAGCAAGGTCGCCATATTTCCGGCAATGTCGCCAAAAATCCGGCAAGGTCGCCAGAAACCCGGCAAGGTCGCCACAAACACGGCAAGGTCCCCATATTTCCAGCAAGGTCGCAATATTTCCGGCAAGGTCGCCACAAATCCGGCAAGGTCGCCATATTTCCGCAATGTCGCCATAAATCCGGCAAGGTCACCACAAATCCGGCAAGGTCGCTATATTTCCGGCAAGGTCGCCATATTTCCGGCAAGGTCGCCAAAAATCCGGCAATGTCGCCGCAAATCCGGCAAGATCGACATATTTCCGGCAAGTTCGCCATAAATCCAGCAAGGTCGCCATATTTCTGGCAAGATCACCATAAATCCGGCAATGTCGCCATAAATCCGGCGAGGTCGCCATATTTCCGGCAAGGTCGCCATAAATCCGACAAGGTCTCCACAAATCCGGCGAGGTGGCCATATTTCCGACATGTCGCGATAAAGCCGGTATGGTCGCCACAAATCCGGCGAGGTCGCCATATTTCCGGCAAGGTCGCCAATAATCCGGCAAGGTCGCCTCAAATCCGGCAATGTCACCATATTTCCGGCAAAGTCGCCATAAATCCGGCAAGGTCGCCACAAATACGGCAAGGTCCCCATATTTCCAGCAAGGTCGGAATATTCCCGGCAAGGTCGCCATATTTCCGACAAGGTCGCCATAAATCCGGCAAGGTCGCCACAAATCCGGCGATGTCGCTATATTTCCGGCAAGGTCGCCATATTTCCGGCAAGGTCGCCACAAATCCGGCAAGGTCCCCATATTTCCAGCAAGGTCGCAATATTTCCGGCAAGGTCGCCATATTTCCGGCAAGGTCGCCATAAATCCGGCAAGGTCGCCACAAGTCCGGCGAGGTCGCCATATTTACGGCAAGGTCGCCATAAATCCGGCAAGGTCGCCACAAATCCGGCGAGGTCGCCATATTTCCGGCAAGGTCGCCACAAATCCGGCAAGGTCGTCATAAATCCGGCAACGTCGCCACAAATCCGGCAATGTCGCCATATTTCCGGCAGTGTCGCCATAAATCCGGCAAGGTAGCCACAAATACGGCAAGGTCCCCATATTTCCCGCAAGGTCGCAATATTTCCGGCAAGGTCGCCACAAATCCGGCAAGGTCGCCATATTTCCGGCAAGGTCGCCATAAATCCGGCAAGGTCGCCACAAATCCGGCACTGTCGCCATATTTACGACATGGTCGCCATAAATCCGGAAAGGTCGCCACAAATGCGGCAAGGTCCACATAAATCCGGCAAGGTCGCCACAAATCCGGCGAAGTCGCCATAAATCAGGCAAAGTCGCCATATATCCGGCGAGGTCGCCACATTTCCGGCAAGGTCGCCATGTTTCCGGCAAGGTCGCCATAAATACGGCGAGGTCGCCATAAATCCGACAAGGTCGCCACAAATCCGGCAATGTCGCTATATTTCCGGCAAGGTCGCCATATTTCCGGCAAGGTCGACACAAATCCGGCAAGGTCCCCATATTTCCAGCAAGGTCGCAATATTTCTGGCAAGGTCGCCACAAATCCGGCAAGGTCGCCATATTTCCGGCAAGGTCGCCATAAATCCGGCAAGGTCGCCACAAGTCCGGCAATGTCGCTATATTTCCGGCAAGGTCGCCATAAATCCGGCAAGGTCGCCATAAAGCCTGCGAGGTAGCCATAAATCCGGCAAGGTCGCCGCAAATCCAGCGAGGTTGCCATATTCCCGGCAAGGTCGCCATAAATCCGGCAAGGTCGCCATAAATCCGGCAAGGTCGCCACAAATCCGGCGAGATCGCCATATTTCCGGCAATGTCGCCACAATTCCGGCATGGTCGCCACAAATCCGGCGAGGTCGCCATATTTCCGGCAAGATTGCCTCAAATCCGGCAAAGTCGCCACAAATCCGGCGAAGTCGCCATATTTCCCGCAAAGTCGCCATATATCCGGCGATGTCGCCACATTTCCGGCAAGGCCGCCATTTATCCGGCAAGGTCGCAATAAATCCGGCGAGTTCGCCATATTTCCGGCAAGGTCGCCACAAATCCGGCAAGGTCGCCATAAATCCGGCAAGGTCGCCATAAATCCAGCAAGGTCGCCATATTTCCGGCAAGGTCGCCATAAATCCTGCGAGGTCGCCATATTTCCGGCAAGGTCGCCATAAATCCGGCGAGGTCGCCATATTTCCGGCAAGGTCGCCATGTTTCCGGCAAGGTCGCCATAAATACGGCGAGGTCGCCATATTTCCGGCAACGTCGCCACAAATCCGGCAAGGTCGCCATAAATCCGGCAAGGTCGCCATATTTCTGGCAAGATCGCCATATTTCCGGCAAGGTCGCCGTAAATCCGGCAAGGTCTCAACAAATCCGGCGAGGACGCCATATTTCTGGCAAGGTCGCCAGAAATCCGGAGAGGTCGCCATATTTCTGGCAAGGTCGCCAGAAATCCGGAGAGGTCGCCATATTTCTGGCAAGGTCGCCATAAATCCGGCAAGGTCGCCATGAATCCGGCGAGGTCGCCATATGTCCGTCAAGATCGCCATAAATCCGGAAAGGTCGCCACAAATCCGGCAAGGTCGACATATTTCCGGCAAGGTCGCCACAAATCCGGCCAGGTCGCCACATATCCGGCAAGGTCGCCATATTTCCGGCAGGGTAGCCAGATATCCGCAAGGTCGCCACAAATCCGGCGAAGTAGCCATATTTCCGGCAAGGTCGCCATAAATCAGGCAAGGTCGCCACATATCCGGCGAGGTCGCCATATTTCCGGCATGGTCGGCATAAATGCGGCAAGGTCGCCACAAATCCGGCGAGGACGCCATATTTCCGGCAACGTCGCCATAAATCCGGCAAGGTCACCATAAATGCTGCAATGTCGCCATAAGTGCGGCGAGATCGCCATATTTCCGGCAAGGTCGCCACAAATCTGACAAGGTCGCCATAAATCCGGCGAGGTCGTCATATTTCCGGCAAGGTCTCCACAAATCGGGAAAGGTCGCCATAAATCCGGCAAGGACACCATAAATCCGGCAAGGTCGTCAGAAATCCGGCAACGTCGCCACATTTCCGGCAAGATCGCCATATATCCGGCAAGGTCGCCACAAACCCGGCAAGGTCGCCATATTTCCGACAAGGACGCCATAAATCTGGCATGGTCGCCATAAATCCGGCAAGGTCGCCATATTTCCGGCAAGGTCGCCATATATCCGGCAAGGTCGCCACAAATCCGGCAAGGTCGGCATATTTACGGCAAGGTCGCCATAAATCCGGCATGGTCGCCACAAATCCAGCAAGGTCGCCATATTTCCGGCAAGATCGCCATATTTCCGGCAAGGTCGCCATATTTCCGGCAAGGTCGCCATAAATCCGGCGAAGTCGCCACAAATCCGGCAAGGTCTCCATATGTCTGGCAAGGTCGCCATATATCCGGCGAGATCGCCATATTTCCTGCAAGGTCGCCACAAATCCGGCAAGGTCGTCATAAATCCGGCGAGGTCTCCATATTTGCGGCGTCGCCACAAATCCTGGAAGGTCGCCATAAATCCGGAGAGGTCGCCATATTTCAGGCAAGGTCGCCACAAATCCGGAAAGGTCGCCATAAATCCGGCAATGTCGCCACAAATACGGTACGGTCGCCATAATTCCATCATAGTAGCGATAAATCCGGCAACGTCGCCACAAACCCGGCATGGTCGCCATATTTTCGGCAAGGTCGCCAGAAATCCGGCAAGGTCGCCGTAAATCCGGCGTGGTAGCCATATTTCCGACAAGGTCGCCATAAATCCGGCAAGGTCGCCAGAAATCCGGCGAGGTCGCCATATTTCCGGCAAGGTCGCCATAACTCCGGCGAGGTCGCCATATTTCCGGTAAGGACGCCATAAATCCGGCGAGGTCGCCATATTTCCGGCAAGGTCGCTATATATCCGGCAAGTCGCCATGAATCCGACGAGGTCGCCATATTTCCGGCAAGGTCGCCACAAATTCGGCAAGGTCGCCATAAATCCGGCAAGGGCGCCAGAAACCAGGCAATGTCACCATATTTCCGCCAAGGTCGCCATATATCCGCCAAGGTCGCCACATATCCGGCAAGGTCGCCTTATTTCCGGCAAGGTCGCCATAAATCCGGCAAGGTCGCCACAAATCCGGCAAGGTCGCCATATTTCCGGCAAGGTCGCCATAAATCCGGCAAGGTCGCGAAAAATCCGGCAAGGTCGCCACAGGGTTAGAGGTGGTTATACGTGTTTAGAGGGGCTTACATGGTTTACAGGGGTTAGAGATGTTTAGATGGGTTTAGAGGAGTTTACAGGGGTTTAGAGAGGTTTATAGATGATTACATGGGTTTACATGTGTTTAGAGGGGTTTGGAGCGGATTTTATTAGTTTAGAAGAGTTTACATGGGTTTAGAAGGGTTTAGAGGGTTTTATAAGGGTTTAAGGGGGTTTAGGGAATTTAGAGGGATTTAGAGGGGTTTAGAGGGGTGTACAGGGGGTTTACAAGGCTTAACAGGTGTTTAGTGAGGTTTAGATGAGTTTACAGGATATAGAGAGGTTTACGGGTTTTAGAGGTCGAGTTTCATTGCCATATACTCAAGCAGAGAAACATAGAAAATAGGTGTAGCAATAGTCCTTCGAGCCAGCACTGCCATTCAATATGTTCATGGCTGTTCATCTAAAATCTGTACCTCTCTCCTGTTTTTTCCCATATCCCTTGCTTTCGCTAGCTCCAACAGCTAAATGTAACTCTCTCTTGAAAACATCCAGTGGATTGGCCTCCACTGCCTTCTGTGGCAGAGAATTCCACAGATTCACAATTCTCTGCGTGAAGAAAGTTTGTCCTCATCTCAGTCCTAACTGGCCTACCCTTTATCTTAAACTGTGACCCCTGGCTCTGAACTGCCCCAACATCGGGAAATAATTTCCTGCACTTAGTGCAAGTGAAAATCTAGCAGGCAAGCAGAATGCTTTCTCCAACCACCCCCATTTGAAGGCCACTATCTTCCACCAATGGCAAGATGGCGGCGCCTCGCGGCAGCGGCCTCCGTAGTCCGTCTGTCTTTTTTTCGTTTTGTCCTGTTAGGTGGATGTCTTGGTTTTAGTTTTTATACTATTTTTAGCTGTGTATATGTGGGGGGCGGGGGCGGGGGAACATTTTAATCTCTTCCCTGTACGGGGACCCGACTTTTTCCTTGTCGAGTCTCCGTTGTCGTTGGGCCTAACATCGTGGAGCCGGCGGCCTCCAATCGGAATCGACCTGGAACCTACGGACTTACCATCGGGGAGCTGGCCGACTTCAGAGTGCGGAGCGCTGTTGTGGCGCGCGGCTGCGACCCGACTTCGGAGTTTGGAGGCTTCGGCTGCAGGCCCTGTGGTCGGTGACATCGGGAGCTCGCGGGTCCCTCGTGGGAGACCGCTTTTCGGAGCTCCCGCAACGGCAAACTTCGCCCGCCTTATCGAGGGGTTTAAATCGACCCGGAGCGGAGCCTGACATCGCCCGGCGCAGCTTAAACGGACGCGGGACTTACAATCGCCCGCCGGGGGCTCAAACATCAAGAGCCTCGATCAGCTCGATGCAGCAGTATAACTGCATGACTGCGGGAGAAGAATAAGACCAGAGAACAGGGAAGAGATAAGACTTTTGCCTTCGATCACAGCGAGGAGGTGTTTGGGGATTCACTGCGATGGATGTTTGTGTGGAATTATGTTCATTGTGTTTTTGTTGTTGTTGTTGTTGTTATGACTGCAGAAAACGTAAATTCGTTTGAAGCTATGTTTAAATGAGAATCAACGGCATTCTGATTACTTTCAGAAGCCATTGGTTGTCCTCCAGGATGCACCAAGCCGCAGCCTGATTTATGCCGGTCACCTGGGCACAGAGACTCTCACGGCAGCGGCGCAACGCTTCCGACGCCTCCGACGGCCCGGGAATCTTGCACTGAGGCAGCTCCATGGCTGAAGCTGCAGCGAGTGACTCGCCAGCCCGGCAAACACTCGCCAGCCCGGCAAACACTCGGGAGCCCTGGCTTCCCTTCCGCATCTGTCCCCGCCGCTGCTTCTGCTTTCATCCCTCCCTCAGCCCCGGCCATCCAACACCCGCGGCCCATGCAGTGGACATAAGTTTTGAAATTTTCGTTGATCACAGAATTTCTCACGATAGAGCGTGCGAAATTTGAGATCAGCGTGAGAATTTGGCCAAATGCGTGATTCTCACGCTCAATGCGTGAGAGTTGGCAGCCCTGCATCAACTATTCCTTCACTCCATGGATGCTGCCTCACCCGCTCAGTTTCTCCAGCATTTTTGTCTGCCTTCTTGGGCAGGTCACCTCGGCTCCAACAAGGATCTCAGCGGTCCCACAATCTGAATGGCTGCCCCTTCCACCAACTCCGCAGCCAGGCCTTCACCTGTCCTCCCTTCTTGTTCTTGCCCTCCGCAGCATGTTGCACCAGGTGCAATCTGGAGATTACTACCCCTCCCCCCAACCTCGTGGTCCTGTTCTTAAACCATTTGCCTTGTTCCCCGTATACACCCTGTTTCTGTGGGTGCTTACCCTACCTACAGTAGATCTTTTGTGCCAGAGCAGACCTGGCGGCACCCCGTCCCCATTGAGAATGATCTGCAAGCCTAGTATTTTCTCACATGTCAGTCCAGCCATCCCAGGGATCAATCTCGTGAACCTACGCTGCACTGCCTCGATCACAAGGATGTCCTTCCTCGAATTAGGAGACCAAAACTGTACACAATACTCCAGATGTGGTCTTACCAGAGCCCCATACAACTGCAGAAGTACAAGGACACCTAGATCTCGATGTACCTCCCCCTTGCCTAACCTAACCCCATTGAGATAATAATCTGCCCCCTTGTTTTTGCCGCCAAAGTAGATAACCTCACATTTATCTATATTATACTGCATCTGCTATGCATCTGCCCACTCACTTAACCGTCCAGATCACCGTGGAACCTCTTAACATTCTCTTCGCAATTCACACTGCCACTCAGCTTTGTGCCATCCGCAAACTTGCTAGTGTTGCTCCTAATTCCCCAACACCGAGCCTTGCGGCACTCCACTCGCCACTGCCTGCCATTCAGAAAAGGACCCGTTCACTCCTACTCTTTGCTTCCTGTCTGCCAACCAATTTTCTATCCATGTCAACACCGTACCCCCAATACCATGTGCTCGAAATTTAGTCACCAGTCTCCCATGCGGAACCTTAGCACTACATCCACTGGCACCCTTTCATCCATTTTACTTGTCACATCCGTAAAAACAATCCAGAAGATTAGTCAAGCATGATTTCCCTTTCATAAATCCATGTTGACTTGGACTAATCCTTTTACTGCTATCCAAATGCCCCATTATTACCTCTTTACTAATTGACTCCAGCATCTTTCCCACCACCGAAGTCAGGCTAACTGGTCTGTAATTCCCCGTTTTATCTCTCGCTCCTTTCTTGAAAAGTGGGATAACGTTAGCTATCCTCCAATCCACAGGAAATGATCCTGAATCTATCGAACATTGGAAAATAATTACCAATGCGTCCACTATTTCTCGAGCCACCTCCTTGAGGACCCTGGGATGCAGGCCACCAGGCCCAGGGGGTTTATCAACCTTCAGACCCATTAGCCTACACAATACTATTTCTCTCCTAATGAAAATTTATTTCAGTTCCTCTACCCCCTTAGAACCTCTGTCCTCCAGTACATCTGGGAGATTGTTTGTGTCTTTCTCAGTGAAGACAGATCCGAAGTACCTGTTCAACTCATATGCCATTTCCTTGTTACCCATAATAATTTCACCCGTGTCTGCCTTCAAGGGACCCACATTTGACTTTGCTACTCTTATACCCTTAACATATCTAAAGAAGCTTTTACTGTCCTTCTTTATATTCCTGGCCAGCTTCCCTTCGTAGTTCATCTTTTCAGCCGTATAGCCCGATTTGTTTCCTTCTGTTGTCCTATGAAAGTTTTCCAATCCTCTGGCTTCTGGGTACTCTTTGCTAGTTATACATCTTTTCATTTAGTTTTATTCTAGCCCAAACTTATCTTGTCAGCCACCGTTGCCTCCTAAATCCCTCTGACCCCTCTAAACCCCTCTAAACCCCCCGTAAACCCCTCTAAACCCTCTAAACCACTCTAAAGACCTAAACCCCTCTGAAGACCTCTACACCCCTCTAACCCCTCTATACCCCTCTAAACCCTTCTAAACCCCTCCAAACCTCTAAAGCCCTCTAAACCCCTGTAAAGCCATCTAAACACTTCTAAAGCCCTCTAAACCGCTTGAAACCCCCTAGAAACCACTCTAACCCCCTCTAAACCCCCCTTATGCCGATCTATGCCCCTCTATCCCCCTCGAAACCCATCGAAACCTCTCGAAACCTCGCTAAACACTCTAAACCACTCTAAACACAGTTCGGTGGGGGCGCTGCAAGCCGGCAGCCCTGACAGCAGCGTGTTAGTTCTCCCTAATGTTCTTGTTTTTTTCCGTATGTCCTAATGTATGTTTTTAATGTTTCTTTGTGTGTCTTGTGTGGGGGTGGTTTGCGGGGGTGGGGAGGGGGGGTAAGGGTGAAACCGTTTCGGTCGCCTCCTCCACGCAGAGGCGACTTTTTCTATGTCGCCTCCCCCGTGACCTAACATCGAGACGCGCCCGGGCGAGCATTCTTTCGTCGCGGAGCGGGCGATGTCTCGCCGGGGATCGCCGGAGGGGAGCGCTCCTTTCGCTCGCCCGCGGCAACCAGGTCTGCGGAGCAGCCTGGGATCCCTCGTTGGGGACCCGGGGGGGGGGGAAGAGCTCGGACCGCCGGCCCGCGGCCAACTTCTACCGCGGCGCGGCGTGGAGTTACCATCAGGAGCGGGTCCCTCGCCGGGGACCCCTGGAGAGGAGCTCCGACTGTCGGTCCGCGGCCTACATCATCCAGAAGCCGCGAACTGCGGTGCTTCAGGCTTCCGCGGCGTCCGGAGCCTGGGATCCCTCTTTGGCTACCATGGAGGAGAAGAGCTCCGACCGCCGGCCCGCGGCCTACTTCTACCGCTGGCGTGGCGTGGACTTACCATCAGGAGCGGGGTCCCGCGCCAGGTAACCATGGAGCTGAGCTCCGACTGCCGGCCCTGCGGTCTGCGGTGCTTCTGGCTGCGGCGCGGCGGGGACTTTAGATCTTCGACCGACGGCTTGCGGCCTACACCAACCTGAAGCCGCGGTCTCCGGTAGGAAAGCACCGATTTAGGACTTACCTGGACTTTACCTTGTCTGTACATCTGGACACCAGCAGCGGCGACGGCGAAGGGTTGAGGTCCCTCCCACTGGGGAAATGGAGGAGGACTGGCCATTTTTTGTGCCTTCCACCACAGTGACACCTCAAAACCAATCTAAACACGTTTAAACCCGTGTAAACCCGTCTAGACCCCCTCTAAACCCCTCTGAACCCCTCTGAACCGCTCTAAACCCATTTAAACCCATCTAAAGCCCTCGATATCCCTCTAAACCCTTCTAAACCCCTCTAAACTTTTTCACACAGAGAGTGGTGAATCTCTGGAACTCTCTGCCACAGAGGGTAGTTGAGGCCAGTTCATTGGCTCTATTTAAGAGGGAGTTAGATGTGGCCCTTGTGGCTAAGGGGATCAGGTGGTATGGAGAGAAGGCAGGTACGGGATACTGAGTTGGATGATCAGCCATGATCATATTGAATGGCGGTGCAGGCTCGAAGGGCCGAATGGCCTACTCCTACACCTATTTTCTATGTATCTATGTATCTATGTAACCCCTCTAATCCCCTCTAAACCCCTGTGAACCCCAGTAACCCCTTCTAAACCCATCTAAACCCCTTGAAACCACTCGAAACCCCTCTAGACCCATCTAAGCCCTTCAAAACCACTCAACACACTTCTAATGACCTCTAAACTTATGTAAACCTTTCTAAACCCCTATAAACCCATCTAAACACCCAATTAACCTCTCTAATCCCCATCTAATCCCATATAAACACCTCTAAACCCCCTCAAACCCCCCTCTAAACCATTCAAATGCCCAGACGTAAGAACAGCTTCGCACAGAAAGGAGCCGCAGATGACACAAAAGTAGTAGACCCTTAGTAGACACAAAAAGCTGGAGTAACCCAGTGTGACAGACAGCATCTGTGGAGAGAAGGGTCTCGAAAAGGAACTGTGCGAATCCGCACTGACCAGCGATCCCCACACATTATCGATGTCCTACACACACTGGGGACAATTTACATTTAAACCTGTATATCTACAAGCCTGCGCGTATTTGGAGTTTGGGAGGAAACCGAAGATGTCGGGGAAATCCACGCGGTCAGTGGGAGAACGTACAAACTCCGTACAGACAGCACCCTTGGTCGGGATTGAACCCGCGTCTCTGGCGCTGTAAGGCAGCAACTACCGCTGTGCTACCGTGCTGGATAGCTTGAGCTTAGAAACGCAGATATAACATATGTGGTCACAAAAATCTGGAGTAACAGTGGGGCAGGCAGCATCTCTGGAGAAAATCCACGCGGTTACGGGGAGAACGTACAAATCGTACAGACGGCGGCCGTGGTCGGAATCGAACACGGGTCTGAACCTGTGAGGCAGCAACTCTTCCGCTGCGCTACTGTTTACTGGCGCCCCCCCACAATTTCCCATTTATTGGTGCCATTCCCTAAATCCCCATTTAATGGTGCCCTCCCCTAATGCACCATTTAATGTTGCGCTCCCCTAATTCTCCATTTATTAGTGCCCTCCCCTAATTCCCCATTTACTGAGGCTCGCTCTTTTCGCACCAGGCTCGTAGCGTGCGCCCGGCTCCTAGTTTCCGGACGAGGTTCGCAGCTTTTGCAGCAAGCTGGCACTTTTCGCACCAGCTCGCACTTTTCGGACCAGGCCGGCATTTTTCGCAGATGGCTCATGCCTTTCGCACCAGGCTCGCAGTTTTCTCACCCGGCTCGCAAATTTCGCACAAGGCTCGCAGTTTTCGCTACCAGGCTCCTACTTTTCTCACCAGGCTCGCATTTTTCGCACAAGGCACGCAGATTTCGCACCAGGCTCGCAGTTTTCGCACCAGGCTCGCTGTTTTTGCGCCAGGCTCTCAGTTTTCGCTCTCGGATTGCAGTGTTCGCACCAGGCTCGCTTTTTTTTCGCAGCCGGCTCGCACTTTTTGAACCAGGCTAGCATTTTTCGCTGGCGGCTCGCACTTTTCGAACCAGACTCGCACCTTTCGCACCAGGCTCGCATCTTTCGCACCAGGCTCGCACCTTTCGCACCAAGCTCGCACTTTTAGCACCAGGCGCGAAGCTTTTTCACCAGGCTCGCATCTTTCGAACCAGGCTCGCAGTTGTCGTCACAACCCTTAGTAGACACAACCCTTGGTATGAACAAAACTTGGTCGAAACAAAGCTTGGTAGAATAACCTTCGTTTGACACAACCCTGGGTAAACACATCCCTTGGTAATCAAACCGCTTGGTAGACACAACACTTGGTAGCCACAACGCATGGGAGACAGAGCCAATCGTCGACACAACCTTGGGTAGACACAGCCCTTGGTACACACCACCCTTGGTAGACAGTCTTTGTAGGCACAACGCGTGATAAACATGAGCCTTGGCAAACACGACCCTTGGTAAACACGACCTTTAGCAAACACGACCTTTAGCAAACACAACGCTTGGTAAACATGAACATTGGCAAACACGACCTTTGAGAAACACGACTTTGGGAACACGACCTTTGTTAAACACGTCACTTGGCAAACACTTCCCCTGGTAAACACTACCCCTGGTAAACACAATCCTTGGTAAACAGTGCGATCCTGGTGCGAAAACTGTGACACTGGCGCAAAAAGTGCGAGCCTGGTGCGAAAAGTGCGAGCCTGCTGCGAAAAGTGGGAGCCTGCTGCGAAAAGTGGGAGTCTGGTGCGAAAACTGCGAGCCTTGTGCGAAGATTGCGAGACTGGTGCGAAAAGTACGAGCAGTCTGCGAAAAATGCCAGCCTGGTCCGAAAAGTGCAAGCTGGTGCGAAAAGTGCGAGCCTGGTACTAAAGCTGCGAACCTCGTCCGCACACTACGAGCCGGGCGCACAAGCTGCGAGCCTGGTGCGAAAAGAGCGAGCCTCAGTAAATGGTGAATTAGGGGATGGCACTAATATATGGGAAATTAGGGGAGCGCAACATTAAATGGTGAATTAGGGGAGGACACCATTAAATGGGGATTTAGGGGATGGCACCAGTATATGGAAATTATGCGAGCGCACCAGTAAACAGTGGCGCAGCGATAGAGTTGCTTGCTCACAGTTCAGAGACCCGGGTTCGATTCCGACCACGGCCGCCGTCTGACGGTTTGTACGTTCTCCCCGTGACCGCGTGGATTTTCCCCAGAGATGCTTCCTGCCCCGCTGTTACTCCAGATGTTTGTGACCACATATGTTATACCTGCGTTTCTGAGCTCAAGCTATCCAGCACGGTGGCACAGCGGTAGAGTTGCTGCCTCACAGCGCCAGAGACGCGGGTTCAATCCCGACGAAGGGTGCCGTCTGTACGGAGTTTTGTACGTTCTCCCCCTGACCGCGTGGAGTTTCTCCGACATCTTCAGTTTCCTCCCAAACTCCAAGGACGCGCAGGCTTGTAGATATACAGGTTTAAATGTAAGTTGTCTCCAGTGTGTGCCGGACATCGATAATGTGTGGGGATCGCTCGTCAGTGCGGACTCGCACAGTTCCTTTTCGAGACCCTTTTCTCCACAGTTGCTGTCTGTCACGCTGGGTTACTCCAGCGTTTTTGTCTATCTTCAGTTGAAAGCAGCATCTGCAGCTCCTTCCTGTGCGAAGCTGTTCTTACGTCTGGACATTTGAGGGGATTAGAGGGGTTTAGATGGGTTTAGAGGGAATTAGTGTTAGAGGGTTTTCGGAGGGTTTAGATTGGTTGAGAAGATTTAGGTTGGATAGAGCGAGGGGTTATATTGGTTTAGAGGTGTTTAGGTGATTTAAAGGGGTATAGCGAGGTTTCGTGGGGTTTAGAGGTGTTTCGAGAGGGTTAGAAGTATTACGAGGGGTTTCCTGGGGGTTTCGAGAGGTTTAATAGGGGGTTTCGAGGGGTTTAGAGGGGTTGAGGGGGTTTGGAGGTGTTTAAATGGGTTTAGAGTGGTTTAGAGGGTATGGATGTGTTTGGAGATGTTTGGAGGGTTTTAGAAGTGGTTAGTGGTTTGCATGGGGTTTGGAAGGGTTTAGAGCGGATTACTTGTGTTTATAAGGGGTTTGGAGGTGTTTGGAGGGTTTAGAGGTGTTTGGAAAGGATTGAGGGATTTAGTGGGGTATAGAGGGGTTAGAACATCCAGGGATATTCAATATTCAGGAGGGATAGAGAGAAAGGAAAAGGAGGTGGGGTAGCATGGACTGGTTAGAGAGGAGATTAGAACGCAGTGGAAATAAGGGACATTAGCTTGGAGGATGTGGAATCGGTATGGGTAGAGCTGCGAAAGACTAAGGTGCAGAAACCTCTGGTGGTGGTGTGTGCAGGCCACCTAGCAGTAGTAGTGAAGTTGGCGATGGCATCAAACAGGAAATTAAAATGCCGTGCAGCAAAGGCAAACAGTTATAATGGGTGACTTCAATCTACATTATAGATTGGGTGAATCAAATTGGGCAGGTGGGAGCTGAGGAAGAGGATTTCTTGGAATGTATGAGGGATAGTTATCTAAACACACATGTAGAGGAACCAACGAGAGAGCAGGCTATTCTAGACTGGGTATTGAGTAATGAGGAAGGGTTAGTTAAGCAGACTTTTGTTGTGCGTGCCCCCTTGGGCAAGAGTGACATAATATGGTTGAGTTCTTCATAGGATGGAGAGTGACATTGTTAATTCAGAAACAACGTTATGAACTTAAAGAAAGGTAACTTTGAGGGTATGAGACGTGAATTGGCCAAGAATTGACAGGCAAAATAGTTCTAAAAGGGTTGACGGTGGATATGCAATGGAAGGCATTTAAAGACTGCATGGATGAACTGCAAAAATTGTTCATCCCAGTTCGGCAAAAGAATAAATCAGGGAAGGTAGTGCATCCGTGGATAACAAGGGAAATCAGGGATAGTATCAAAGCAAAAGATATGCGTTACAAATTAGCCAGAAAAGCAGCATACCAAAGGCTGGGAGAAATTCAGAGACAAGCAGAGAGGACAAAGGGCTTAATTAGGAAAGGGAAAATAGATTATGAAAAGGAAACTGGCAGGGAACATAAAAACTGACTGCAAAAGTTTTTAATGTATGTGAGAGAAAGAGATTAGTTAAAACAAATGTAGGTCCCTTGCAGTCAGAAACAGGTGAATTGATCATGGGGAACAAGGATGTGGAGGGACCAATTGAATAACCTACTTTGGTTCCGTCTTCACTGAGGAAGACATAAATAATCTGCCGGAAATAGCAGGGGGGCCGCGGGTCAAAGGAGATGGAGGAACTGAGTTGAAA
>JAXLNO010003072.1:0-58355 GCA_038087875.1 Malacoraja senta
ACCACTTCAAGCAGGGTGCAAGACAACTAAATTGAAGTGCAGTTTCATACCATTTCAAAGCAGGTTGCAAGGCCACCAAATTCAAGTGCAGTTTCATACCATTTCATGCAGTGTGCCAGGCCACCACATTCAAATGCAGTTTCATAACATTTCAAGCAGGGTGAAACCACCATAAAACCACACAAAACACTAGACATTCAGTGTGTTCGGTTGATTCACAACTCAGACAGAGTCATGACCTCTCCCTCCCCATCTAGCAGAGACTGAGCCATACCCACACTTCCGGGATTTATAATCTCTCCTCCCTCCAACCGGAAGGGGCATGGCCTTCTTGGCATGATTGACAGGAGAGAGATTCTCAACATTTTTTTTAACACTAATAACACTTTTAATTTTCATTGATGGGAAGAATCCTCTGCACCTGATGGAGTGGCGGGGGACTGAGTAAGATGGCCAAAAATCATAGCCGTAAGTGGTAGCGTTTTATCTAAAATCAATATAAAGTGCAAACAGGAAGTTGTCAAGTTTCCACCAACAACGACCATTTTTGCAGTGCTGCATTTCAAAGCAGTTACCACCAACAACAACAACCATTTGCAGTGCAGCATTTCAAAGCAACCACATTTTCATCGATGGGAAAAATCCTCTTGTCCTGCGCAGCGGAGCGGGACTCTGAGTAAGATGGCCAAAAATCACAGCCGTAAGTGGCAGCGTTTTTTCAAAAATAATGAAACAGAAAACAGCAAGTGGTCAAGATCTTACTTTTAGTAATATAGAGATATATACATATATACATATATATATATACATATATATATACACATATATACACATATATACACACATATATTCACATATATATATATATACACACATATATACACGTATATACACATATATACATACATCCATATATACATGCATATACATATACATATATAAATATACATATATACATATACATATATACATATATATGTACATATATACATATATATATATATATATATACATGTATATATGCATATATATGCATATATATGCATATATATATATACATATACACATATATACATATATATATATTTATACATATACATATATGCATATAAATACACATATATACACATATATATACACATATATATACACACATATATAATATGACATGCCGTCAGGGTAGGCAAGGTAGGCACTGCCTACCCTGAATAAAATTATAAAATGCTAATTATTAAATATAAATAGTAAAAGCACGGGAGAATTATGCTTCCCTAAGAGATCGATCTGTTTTGTAGGCATAATTCTCCCGTGCCTTTCATCCGCAGTACATTTAACACGTGTAAGTATGTGCTACTCACATGCCGTCGACGCTGCTTCAAGCCATCGGTGGCAACGATCTATAAAGGCAGCTGAAATTCTGCCTTTACACCATGGACTGCGTGCATGTGCTGCGCATGAGCAGTGCAAGTTTCTTGGATGGTTTGTCAAAGATGGATAGTGATTATCTTAAGAGTTTCTCTAAGCAATCTTATTAGATTAGATTAGATTAGATTAGATTCCTTTATTGTCATTCAGACCTTTCGGTCTGAATGAAATTATGTTGCCTGCAGTCATACACAGAACCAATAATAACAACATACAATAAACACAAATTAAACATCCACCACAGTGAGTTCACTAAGCACATCCTCACTGTGATGAAGGCAAAGTCTTAGTCTCCGTCTCTTCCCTCCTTGTTCTCCCTCTGTGCTGAGGAGATCGATCCAGGCTGAAGATGCCGCCCTCCAGTCCAGCGGACCTCCGTGGTGATGTCGCCGCCGCCGAAAGCCGGAACGCCGTCTCCGCTCCGAGACGGCCCCGCCACAGCATCAGCTCCGGGGCCGCCGCCCCAGCTCCAGGCCGCCGCCCCAGCTCCGGGTCCCGCAGTCTCCGCTTCAGGCCGCTGCCCCATCTCCGGGCCGCTGCCCCAGCTCCGGACCGCTGCCCCAGCTCCGGGTCCCGCAGTCTCCGCTCCAGGCCGCTGCCCCAGCTCCGGGTCCCGCAGTCTCCGCTCCGGACCCCGCTGCACCAGCTCCAGGCCGCCGCCCCAGCTCCGGGTCCCGCTGCATCAGCTGCAGGCCGCTGCCCCAGCTCCGGGTCCCGAAGTCTCTGCTCCAGGCCGCTGCCCCAGCTCCGGGTCCCGCTGTATCAGCTCCAGGCCGCCGCTGAAAGCCAGAACGCCGCACCAGCAAGTCGGGCCACCGCTGCCTCAGCCCCGAAGACGGCCAGCCTCTCGCTGCTAAGTCCTGGCTGGCTCTGCCTCCGTAGCCTCGGGGTCGGTCGCAGGTTGGAGGCCGCCAGCTCTGCCATTAAGGCTCAGCGCAGACGGAGGCAGGGAAGGGGGATACGACACGAAAAAGTCGCATTCCCCCGAAGGAAGAGACAGAGAACATGTTTCACCCCCCCTACACAACCCAACAAACTAAAACTTAACCAAAACAAGACAAAAAACCAACAGAAAAAAAGTAGACAGACGGACTGCAGGCGAGCCGCAGCTGTTAACAGCGCCGCCTTGAAAAGACCCAAATAATAAAAATGGCAGACCAACGCCGGAACTTAAAGAACGTCAACAGCGCAAAGTAACAAAAATAATTAGAACATTTAAAACAACTTGGTACAAGTGGCTTTGCGGTTGTATTTCAACAAATAGAATGTGGTAATTAAATTTCTTGAGCTATATGTTTTTAAATACTTTAGAAGACAAATTACTTTATAAAAGTCGAGAGAACAATCTGCACATGCGCGGTTTTCAAGATTTTTTTAAAAGCCGACTGACCAAAGATACTGACTGCCTGCCCTGACTAATTACTCACGGCACGTGCCTGATATATACATACACACACATACTCAAAAAACAAACAATAGTAGGGTAATAATAATAATAATAATAATTATTATTATAATTATTATTATTATTAGTAGTAGTAGTAGTAGTAGTAGTAGTATTATTATTATTATTATTATTAGTATTATTATTATTATTATTATTATTATTATTACACTACTATTGTTTATTTTTCCACCTCTCCACCAATTCCAATATTGGTGTCCCGTGTGGGGGGGAGGGGTTCTGGAGCGCTAGTATGGGTGTCGTGGGCCGAAGGGACTGTTTCCCAGTGGGCTAGTATGGACATTGTGGTCCGAATGGATTCTTGGGCAGGCAGCTCAGTCACTAAGGCCTGGTGGGCTGGCAGCTCAGTCACTCAGGCCTGGTGGGCTGGCAGTTCAGTCACTCAGGCCTGGTGGGCTGGCAGCTCAGTCACTCAGGGCTGGTGGGCTGGCAGCTCAGTCACTCATGCCTGGTGGGCTGACAGCTCAGTCACTCAGGGCTGGTGGGCTGGCAGCTCAGTCATTCGGGGCCAGTGGGCTGGTAGCTCAGTTACTCAGGGTCGGCGGGCTGGCAGGTCAGTCACTCATGACTGGTGGGCTAGCAGCTCAGTCACTCAGGGCTGGTGGGCTGGCAGCTCAGACACTCATGCCTGGTGGGCTAGCAGCTCAGTCACTCAGGGCTGGTGGGCTAGCAGTTCAGTCACTCAGGGCTGGTGGGCTGGCAGTTCACATGGCTATTCCTTGAAATTCCGTTTCAAGCAGAGTGCAGCACACCAAACTGAATTTCATAGCATTTCAGGCAGGGTGCAGGCCACCAAACTCAATTTCATAGCATTTCAGGCAGAGTGCAGGCCACCAAACTCAATTTCATGGCATTTCAGGCAGTGCAGGCCACCAAACTCAAATTCATGGCATTTCGGGCAGAGTGCAGGCCACCAAATTGCCAAACAACTCATTGCATTGTCATTAAGGGCTAACAAATAATTTATTGCAATTACATTGCAGACTCACAGTTCAGTTGATTCACAGCTTAGAATCAAAGTTGTAGACTCTCCCTCACGAACTTCCAGAGTGACTGACTCACGTCCAGGCATCCGGGGTTTTATAGCCCTGCGTTACCTTCATCGTGGTGATTGACAGGCGAGAGGACCAATCAGCTGATCTCAAGATTTTTTAAACATTCAGAACTTTTTTACTTTTCATCAATCGGAAAAGTCCTCAGGGACTCCTCAGCAGAGGAGCACTGTGAGTAAGATGGCCAAAGATCATAGTGATATATGGTAGCGTTTTTTATAAAATCAATATAGAGCACAGACAGGAAGTGGTCATGATGAGACTTTTGGTTATATAGATAATAGTCTATGTAGTTCAGAGCTTATTTGAGGTTGTAGTGTTTAATAGCCTGATGACTGTAAGGAAGAAGCTGTTCCTGAACCTAGATGTTACAGTTTTCAGGCTCCTGTACCTTCTTCACAATGGCAGAGGTGAAATGAGTGTGTGGCCAGGATGGTGTGGGTCTCTGATGATGCTGGCTGCCTTTTTGAGGCAGCGACTCCGATAAATCCCTTCGAATGTGGGGAGGTCAGAGCCGATGATTGTATATCTTTATTGTCATTTCCTGAGTATTCGCATACCCAGAGGAAACAAAAAAACGTTCCTCAACCAGTGTCCATTTCAGTGTGCAGTAAAAAATAAATAGAAGTAAAAATACATATATCATGAACAAATTAACACTCTACTCTACTAAACATCAACAGGCGTTCCGATCGGCAGCGGCACGACAGTGGCTCTGCTGCAGTGTGTCCAGGTTGGTGGTTGGTGCACGATACTTTGGCAGGGGGCAAAGTCCGTTTATCAGTCTTATAACCTGCGGGAAGAAGCTGAGGAGCATCCTGCTGGTTTTGCACCTAATGCTCCGGTACCTCTTCCCAGATGGCAGGATGGAGAATATGTGATGGGATGGGTGGTAGGGGTCTTTGATGATGGAGATGGCTCTGCTGATACATCTCTTCCTGTATATGTCCAGCAGGAAAGGAGTGGCGCACCAATAATCCTGCTGGCGGTCTTCACAATCCTGTCTAGTTGGTGCCGTTCGTACGCCTTGCAGCTCCCGAACCAGGAAGTGATGCCGTAGGTTAATGTGCTCTCAATTGTCCCCCTATAAAAAGTTCGTAGGTGTGTAGTGGGGAGACCTGCTTTACGTAGTCTTCGGAGAGGGTGTAGTCGCTGCTGGGCTCTCTTGACCAGTGCTGTGGTGTTGGTCGTGGACGTCAGGTCATCTGACAGGTGGAGTCCTAGGAACTTCACGCTGTTGACCCTTTCCACATCAGCTCCATCGATGTGCAGAGGTGTATGGTGTTGTTTTCCCGCCCTCCTGAAGTCAACCACCATCTCCTTAGTTTTTCCCACGTTGAGAATGAGGTTGTGGGATTTGCACCATCCTGTGAGCAGCTCCACCTCCATCCTGTACGCCGACTCATCATTGTCACTGATGAGACCCACCACTGTTGTGTCATCAGCGAACTTGTTGATGAAGTTGTTGTTGAGTCTAGCAGTACAGTCGCGTGTTAGCAGACTAAACAGCAGGGGGCTTAGGACACAGCCTTGGGGCGAGCCAGTGCTCACGGCTATGGTTTTTGATGTCCTACTGCCCACCCTGACTGTCTGCTGCTGTTGCGATAGAAAGTTCAGGACCCAGTTACATGTGCCATGCCTAATGATGGACTGGGCAGTGTCCTGCACTACTCGACGCAGAAAAAAAAAAAGATAAGGCAACGCTTCCATTATGAAGGAGGAACAGAAAGACTCAGACTCAGAGGCAAGGGCCTGTCCCACTTAGGAGACCTAAACAGCAACCTCTGGTGACCTTGCCCACCACCCAAGGTTTCCATGAGGTCACAGGAGGTTTTGGTCACTCTCCCTAATGGTCAAAAGTGGTTTCCGCGTGGTCGAGGTTTCATCTAGGTTGCTGCTAATTTTTCATCATGATTAAAACCGGCCTTGACTAAAAATAAATTGCCGTTTTAAAAATCGATAATTTGTTAGTCGCAGGTCTAGTCGAAGCCGGTTTTCTTCATAGTCGAGGAAGGTTTTCAACATATGCGTGGGAGGTGGTAGAAGGTTGCAAGTTAACTCGAACCTTGATTTTTTTTTGGGTGGCGGGCAAGGTCACCAGAGGTTGCTGTTTAGGTCTCCTAAGTTGGACACTGAATGTGAGTTTGATTCAGTTCTCACATCAGGTATAAAAGGTGTAAATCAAAGCGGCTCAGCGTTCAGTAAATAGTGAACAATTTAGTTTGAACAATAGGTGGCACTGTTGATCATACTAAATCAACAGGGAGTTGCTCCAGCATAAGACGACAAAGAAATGTGTTCATTTTTATAGTGGAGAATTCACCCATAAGTGTCATTTGATTTGTTGATTAATTCAGAGTCAGGGTATTACAGAGTGAGACAACACACAGATAAATGGGTTAACATTTGATGAGGGTTTAATGGCTCTGGGCCTGTACTCACTGGAGTTTAGAAAGATGAGAGGGAACCCCATTGAAACTTATATAGATAGAGTGGATATAGAGAGGGTGTTTCCACTGGTGGGAGAGTCTAGGACTAGAGGGCACAGCCTCAGAATTAAAGGATATACCTTTAGAAAGGAGATGAGGAGGAATTTCTTTAGTCAGAAGATGGTGAATCTGTGGAATTCATTGCCACAGACGCCTGTGGTGGAGGTCAAGTCAATGGGTATTTTTAAAGCAGAGATTGACAGATTCTTGATTAGTAAGGGCATGAAAGGATATGGGGAGAAGACAGGAGAATGGGGTTGAGAGGGAAGGGGAGATCAGCCATGATTGAATGGCAGAGCAGACTCGATGGGCTGAATTACCTAATTCTGCTCCTATGTCTGAAGAAGGGTCCATGACCTAAAACGTCACCCATACCTTCTCTCCAGAGATGCTGCCAGTCCCGCTGAGTTACTCCAGCTTTTTGTATCTATCTTGGTATCAAAATTTATCAGTCCTAGTGGAGTAGAGACAATTTAGTGGAGTACTGAATGACTTGATAAGAGTGATATAAATACTAGTTTGCACTGACTTATCAGTCCATATTCGGTCCAGGGAGTGACATAGAAACATAGAAAGTAGGTGCAGGAGTAGGCCATTTGGCCCTTCGTGCCAGCACCGCCATTCAATATGATCATGGCTGTTCATCCAGAATCAGTACCCCGTTCCTGCTTTTTCCCCATATTCCTTGATTCCATTAGCTCTAAGAGCTTTATCTAACTCCCTCTTGAATACATCCAGTGAATTGACCTCCGATGCCTACTGTGGCAGAAAATTCCACAGATTCACAACTCTCTTGGTGAAAAGGTTTTTCCTCATCTCAGTCCAAAATGGCCTACCCCTTATTCTTAAGTACCCTACCCTCTTCAGAGATGCTGGACCCAATCAACTCTCTCACATGGATGCATAATCAAGGGAATTATCTTCCATCGTCCAAACAATATTTAAACTTTTCTAAAACAAATGATCTGCTGTGTACAAACTGGCTGCAATTTCAACTGCAAAACTCCCCATAAATATCTCGTCTATGGTAAAGAATTTAGTTTAGTTTAATTTAGTTTAGTTTAGAGATACAATGCGGAAACAGGCCCTTCGGCCCACTGAGTCCGCGCCGACCCGCGATCCCCACACACTAACACTACCCTACACACATTAGGGACAATTTACAATTTTATCGAAGCCATTTAGCTTACAAACCTGTACGTCTTTGGAGGGTGGGAGGAAACCAGAGCTGCCGGAGAAAACCCAGGCAGGTCACGGACAAGCACCCATAGTCAGGATTGAAACTGTGTCCATGGCGCTGTAAGACATCAACTCTACTGCTGTGCCACCATGCCGCTTAAAATCTAGTGTACTAGTACTATACTAGTGAAGCAAAATAAGAACTATCAGCACAAATTCCATTCCCCAGTCAATATCCCCATGGTCTAAACATTAAGTGTTCCTCCCAAAATGGCTCTGAAGACATTCATCCTTGCCAATGGTATCTGTAACAACTGAATGAATCATAGAAAACATAGAAACATAGAAAAATAGGTGCAGGAGTAGCCCATTCGGCCCTTCAAGCCAGCACCGTCATTCAATATGGTCATGGCTGATCATCTAAAATCAGTATCCGTTCCTGCTTTTTCCCCACATCCCTTTATTTCTTTAGCCCTAAGAGCTAAATCTAACTCCCTCTTGAAACCATCCAGTGAATTGGCCTCCGCTGCCTTCTGAAAACATCCAGTGAATTGGCCTCCACTGAATCATTCACCATTTCTACCTCAGCTTTACAGCATAAGCGACTGAAACTCCTCCACATGTTTATGATTGCTAGATAAGATCTTTCAGGTGGAGTCCAGACATTCCTCCCTGGCGGTGCTTCCATAAACATATAAGGTCATGAGACACACCTAAACTTATTTCCCAATCACATTGCGTGCAATTTATCTATTGTGTATGCATCCATAGCCCAATGTCTCCATTTCAAATTCTTGTTTTTAAATCTCTTTATGTCCTTGGAACTTTAGGCTTTTAGATTTTAGACTTTCGAGGTACAGTGGAAACTGGCCCTTAAGCCCACTGCATCCATGCCGAGATCAGTGTCACCCCATACACTAACACTTTCCTACACCCTAGGGACAATTTACAATTTGCAGAACCCAATTAACCTACAAATCTGCATGTCTTTCAAGTGTGGGAGGAAACTGGAGCACCCAGCGAAAACCCACAAGATCACGGGAAGAACGTACAAACTCCGTACAGACAGTACCCGTAGTCAGGATCGAACTCGGGTTTCTGGTGCTGTAAGGCAGCAACTCTACCGCTGTGCCACTGTGCTGCTTCCTTTATGATATTATCTTGTCCTGCAATCTATACTCTTTCATCTCTAACCTTATTAACAGCACCAATTGTAACCACTTCACTGTTGAAAACTGTGACTGCAAGTGTTGAGAAACCAAGGTCGGAATTTGTTCTACAATGTCCCTGTATCTTTCCCCTACTTGCGGTGCAGGCTCGAAAGGCCAAATGGCCTCCTCCTGCACCTATTTTCTATGTTTCTGTGTTTACTCTTTACTTTATGGCACTTATTTAAAGTTTGATCTTTTTCAAACTTAAGTTTCCTTTCAATTGATATGTTCGATAATGCTTTGGGGTTTTTCTCCACATTGGAACCCCTACGTAAATAATTGTCAATGTTGGATGGCCATCTGGCAGCAAGAAACTGTCTCCAGCAGTGCAGTGGAACCAAAAGAAACATCTAAGAGGGAACCAAAACTACACAAAGTGCTGGAACAATTCAGCGGGTCAGGCAATATCTCTGGAGAACATGGAGAGATGACCATTTCATAGCAAAAGGATTTGAGTATAGGAGCAGGGAGGTTCTACTGCAGTTGTACAGGGTCTTGGTGAGACCACACCTGGAGTATTGCGTACAGTTTTGGTCTCCAAATCTGAGGAAGGACATTATTGCCATAGAGGGAGTGCAGAGAAGGTTCACCAGACTGATTCCTGGGATGTCAGGACTGTCTTATGAAGAAAGACTGGATAGACTTGGTTTATACTCTCTAGAATTTAGGAGATTGAGAGGGGATCTTATAGAATCTTACAAAATTCTTAAGGGGTTGGACAGGCTAGATGCAGGAAGATTGCTCCCGATGTTGGGGAAGTCCAGGACAAGGGGTCACAGCTTAAGGATAAGGGGGAAATCCTTTAAAACCGAGATGAGAAGAACTTTTTTCACACAGAGAGTGGTGAATCTCTGGAACTCTCTGCCACAGAGGGTAGTCGAGGCCAGTTCATTGGCTATATTTAAGAGGGAGTTAGATGTGGCCCTGGTGGCTAAAGGGATCAGAGGGTATGGAGAGAAGGCAGGTACGGGATACTGAGTTGGATGATCAGCCATGATCATATTGAATGGCGGTGCAGGCTCGAAGGGCCGAATGGCCTACTCCTGCACCTAATTTCTATGTTTCTATGACGTTTCGGGTCAACACCCTTCTTCACACAAGGGTTCAGAACCAAACGTTACCTAACCATATTCTCCAGAGATGATGCATGACCCACTGAGTTACTCCAGCACTTTTGTGTCTTTTTTTTTAAACCAGCATCTGCAGTTTCTTGCCTTTCCAGTGCTTTATTGTCATATGTCCCGATGCGGAACAATTGAATTCTTACTTCATTACAGATTTGTAAATACCATACTCAATCGATAATGCAATAGACAAAAAAGTTCAATAAATTAAAAAATATAGTGCAAATAAACAAAAACAAAACCTATAGCAACCCAGGCAGTTTATTGTTCACTGTTTAGTGTTCAATAGCCTGATGGTTGCTGGGATGAAGCGGATTCTGAACTTGGATGTTGATCTTTTTGATCAACATTTTGATCCTTTTTGAGGCGTATAAAATCATGAGAGGAATAGATTGGGTAGATGCACAGAGACTCTTGCCCAGATTAGGTGAATCGAGGACCAGAGGATGTAGGTTGGAGAGGGAATTATTTCAACTAAGGCACAGTGGCACAGCGGTTTTGTTGCTGCCTTACAGCACCGGAGACCAGGGTTCGATCCTGACTACGGGTACTTGTCTGTAGGGACTTTGTACGTTCTCCCCGTGACCTGCGTGGGTTTTCCTGGGAGCTGCGTTTCCTCCCACACTCCAAAGACGCACATGTTTGTAGGTTAATTGGCTTCTGTAAATTGTCCCTAGTTTGTAGGATAGAACCAGTGTACAGGGATCGCTGGGCGGCACGGATTATACTCATGAATGGCTTGAATGCACTCACATATGAGATGTCTGGATAGCACGCAAAACAAAGCTTTTCACTGTATCCCGTACACTGACAATAGTGATCAAATACCAAGACCCATTAATCGACGTTTCAAAATGCTGATAAACACAGACATTTTCTCATTAAGAAACATTTTGTGATAATGGTCAATTTTTCAACAAGGGTTTTTTAGTATGTGTTAAATGTATGTTTTAGTGTCCTTTAGCTTGTTTTATGTGGGGTGGGGTGGTGGGGGAGAAGTTGGGGGAAACTTTTTTTAATCTCTTACCTCGACGGAGATGCAATTTTTCCCGTATCATATCTCCGTCTGCACTGCGGCCTAACGTCGAGGAGCTGGCGACCTCTTGCTGGAGACCGACTTCAGGAGCTCCAACCGTGGGAGCCTGCGGACTTTAACATCGTGGAGCTCGCGGCCCCTGGTTAGAGACTGACTTCGGGAGCTCCAAGCCGCAGGAGCTTTGACCACCCTGATCGTCGGAGCTTCGATCGCCATGATGTGGGGGTTTGATCGCCCCGACATGGGGGCTTCCATCGCCGGCTGTGGGAGCTTCGATCGCCCCGACTGCGATGGTTCGACTGCCCCGGAGAATAAAGAGGAAGAAAATTGGACTTTATTGCCTTCCATCACAGTGAGCAATGTTGGTGGATATTTATGTTAACTGTTATGTAGTTTTGTGTCTTGTTGCTTTTGTTTTAGTACGGCTGTAGGGTAATTCAAGTTGCACTGTGCCTTAATTGGTACACGTGACAATAAACGGACCTTTGAACCATTGAGATAGATTCTTAATTATAATGTTCTGGTAATCTGATTGACTCATCGCAAGCAGACAGGATAAATATGAAGCAATCTGGGTGGTGATTTGTGTGGGAAAATTTGGAGTAGTGGAGAGTTTTGCGCAGAAAGCCATGCAAGTCAACCAATATACAAGTTATTTATAGAGCCGTGATCTGTTAAAGTTGTGCTTAGACAAATGTAATGTTGACACAAGATGGAAAAAGATAGCTTTTCTCAAGGTATGTTCTTGCGTAGACTTGACAGGGCGGATCTGCGTGGAAGCATACAGTCCTGTAAACTTTAACAGGGCAATAAACAAGAAGGAGCCAGCTGATAATTGGTAGTAGAATGTGGTCTTAAAGAAAAAGCCTCTCAGCTGTTAGGTTATTGTTGTCAGGTCAGTAACCTAAAGCTGTACCTCACTGGATCCTTAGCAGATTGACTACTGAGGAAACCATGAATTTAGTGAGTCAGACAGTCACAGAGACAGAGAGAGAGAGGGAGAGAGGCAGAGATGCAGAGGCAGAGAGAGAGATGGAGAGAGATGGAGAAAGCACAAGACGGAGAGAAAGAGAGAGACAGTGAGACAGAGAGACAGAGAGACAGAGAGACAGAGAGACAGAGAGACGGAGACACAGAGAGACAGACACAGAGACAGAGAGACGGAGAGACGGAGAGACAGAGACAGAGAGACAGAGAGACAGAGAGACGGAGAGACGGAGAGACGGAGAGACAGACAGAGAGACAGTGACAGAGAGACAGAGAGACAGAGAGACAGAGAGACAGAGAGACAGAGAGACAGAGAGACAGAGAGACAGAGAGACAGAGAGACGGAGAGACGGAGAGACGGAGAGACGGAGAGACGGAGAGACAGAGATACAGTGACAGAGAGACAGAGAGACGGAGAGACAGAGAGACAGAGAGACAGAGAGACGGAGACACAGAGACACAGAGACACAGAGAGACAGAGAGACAGAGAGACGGAGACACAGAGACACAGAGACACAGAGAGACAGAGAGACAGAGAGACAGAGAGACGGAGAGACAGTGAGACAGAGAGACAGAGACACAGAGACACAGAGAGACAGAGAGACAGAGACAGAGAGATGGAGAGACAGAGACAGAGAGACAGAGAGACAGAGAGACAGAGAGACAGAGAGACAGAGAGACAGAGAGACAGAGACACAGAGAGACAGACAGAGAAACAGAGAGACAAAGACAGAGAGACAGAGAGACGGAGAGACAGAGAGACAGAGAAACAGAGAAACAGAGAGAGGAAGGCAAAGACAGAGTTTGTAATGTTCGCCATTACATTAAGCTATTTTAATCTCTTGACTCAAGGAATACAGATAATCGGAGAATACAAACTGTTGGTTTGCCTCCCTGTCAGTGGATGAATAGTAATCAACAGACTAAACCGCCCTTGGCAAATTGTCACAGAATTGTGCAATCATTTCACTGAGAATCTGTTGGTTTTGGTGGTTGTCAAAGTCACACATATTTTCCATTTGGCTTACATTCATTTAAAGTTGTTATTAGGAATCTGACAGGTATCTCTCATCGTGCAGTTCATGTTTACCCATGTAGCAGGGAGCCATTCTCTGAGATGTCAGAGCCAAACAACTTGATAACCTTTTCATTGGATATCAGCTCAAAATGAGGAAGGTGGCAATATAAATGTGTGCGGGTTCCCTTGCACATCTGATGTGAGAGCATTCCAGATGCTAAATCAATTATTCTGCTTATAAATCCTGAGAGGACGTGAATATGAGATCCACTGGAATGGAAAGAAGTATCTTTAGATCCTCCTTATTTAGTGTGAGAAACAATTTTTTAAAAAAGTGAACACAACAACAAATGTCCATTCCTTAAGTTCTTCAATTGAAGGCATGTGGCCATATAAGATAGACACAAAATGCCAGAGTAACTCAGCGGGTCAGACAACATCCCTGGAGAAAAGGAATAGGTGACCTTTCGGATCGACATCTTTCTTCAGACCAAAAATGTCACTTATTGACCTGCTGAGTTACTCCAGCTTTTTGCATCAATCTTCGGTTTAAACCAGCATCTGCAATTCCTTCCCACACACTCTTCTGAAGTCCAGACACCGGGCATTCATGTCTGATGATACAGTGGCCTACAAGAAGTCCAGATACGACCTTGGTAAGGCCATCAAAAAGGCCAAAAGGGACTTCTGCTCCAAACTGGAGGAAGAGACAGATGTTCGGCGGCTGTGGCAGGGCCTGGATGCAATCACCTCTTACAAGGCGAAATCAGGAGGCAGCCCGAATGTCGGCGAAACATCACTCCCTGATGAGCTCAATGCGTTTTACGCACGCTTTGATAGGGAGAACACCGATGTGCCTTGCCGAGCCCCCATTTGCTGTGATGGTATTTCAGTCTCAGTCACAGAGGCCGACGTCAGGAAATCCTTCAGAGGGGTGAACCCTCGAAAAGCGCCTGGACCTGATGGTATACCTGGTCGTGTTCTAAAAACCTGTGCGGACCAACTGGCTGGAGTTTTTACGGACATTTTCAACCTCTCACTTCTGAGGTCTGAGGTTCCCACCTGCTTCAAAAGGGCATCAATTATACCAGTGCCCAAGAAGAGTAAGGTGATGTGCCTCAATGACTATCGACCTGTGGCACTAACGCCTGTGGTGATGAAGTGCTTTGAGAGGTTGATCATGACGCAGATCAACTCCTACCTCGACAAAAACCTGGACCCACTGCAGTTCGCTTACCGCCACAACAGATCAACGGTGGATGCGATCTCGCTGGCCCTCCACTCCGCTCTGGACCACTTGGACAACAAAAACTCATATGTCAGGCTGTTATTCATCGGTTACAGCTCGGCATTTAATACAATCATCCCCTCCAAGCTGGTTACCAAACTCGCAGAACTGGGTCTCTGCGCATCCCTCTGCAATTGGATCCTCGACTTCCTCATTCACAGACCACAGTCTGTTCGTATTGGTGGAAATGTGTCAGACTCGATAACAATTAGCACGGGAGCACCTCAAGGCTGCGTGCTCAGCCCCCTGCTGTACTCACTCTATACTCATGACTGCGTAGCCAGACATAGTGCGAACTCCATCATCAAGTTCGCTGACGACACCACTGTTGTGGGACGTATCACTGATGGGGATGAGTCAGAGTATAGAAGAGAGATCGAGCAACTGTCCATATGGTGCCAGCACAATAACCTGGCCCTCAACACCAGCAAAACCAAGGAACTGATTGTGGACTTTGGAAGGAGTAGGATGGGGACCCACAGTCCCGTTTATATCAACGGGTCGATGGTTGAAAGGGTCAAGAGCTTCAAATTCCTGGGCGTGCACATCTCTGAAGATCTTTCCTGGTCCGAGAACACTGATGCCATTATTAAGAAAGCACGTCAGCGCCTCTACTTCCTGAGAAGATTACGGAGAGTCGGTTTGTCAAGGAGGACTCTCTCTAACTTCTACAGGTGCACAGTAGAGAGCATGCTGACCGGTTGCATCGTGGCTTGGTTCGGCAACTTGAGCGCCCTGGAGAGGAAAAGACTACAAAAAGTAGTAAACACTGCCCAGTCCATCATCGGCTCTGACCTCCCTTCCATCGAGGGGATCTATCACAGTCGCTGCCTCAAAAAGGCTGGCAGTATCATCAAGGACCCACACCATCCTGGCCACACGTTCATCTCCCTACTACCTTCAGGTAGACGGTACAGGAGCCTGAAGACTGCAACGACCAGGTTCAGGAATAGCTACTTCCCCACAGCCATCAGGCTATTAAACCTGGCTCGGACATAACACTGAACTTTATTAGCCAATTAACTGTTATTTGCACTTTATCAGTATATTGATTCATGTGTGTATATATTTATAGAATGCCTTGTAGTCAATGCCTACTATGTTCTGTTGTGCTGAAGCAAAGCAAGAATTTCATTGTCCTATCAGGGACACATGACAATAAACTCTCTTGACTTGGCTTGAATAGTGAAAAGCTTTTTTTTGCGTACTAACCAGTCAGCGGAAAGACTATACAAGACTATACAATCATGCCATCCATCGTGTACAGATACAGGATAAAGGGAATAACGTTTAGTGCATGATAAAGTCCAATATCGTCTGATTAAAGATAGTCCAAGGGTTTCCAATGAGGTATATAGTAGCTCAGGACAGCTCTCTAGTTGTTGATAGGATGGTTCAGTTGCCTGATGACAGCTGGGAAGAAATTGTCCCTGTGGGATATGTAGGCCGTATTTTTACACAGAGGGTGGTGGGTGCCTGGAACGTGCTGTCAAGCTTGGTGGTGGAGGCAGATATGATAGGGACATTTAAGAGGCTTTAGATAGGCGTATGGTTAAGGTTATAAGGTTATAAGTGATAGGAGTAAAATTAGGCCATTCAGCCCATCAAGTCTACTCCGCCATTCAATCATGGCTGATCTATCTCTCCCTCCCAACCCCATTCTCCTGCCTTCTCTCCATAACCTCTGACACCCATACTAATCGAGAATCTATCTATCTCTGCCTTAAATATATCCACTGACTTGGCCTCCACGGCCTACTGTGGCAAATTCCACAGATTCACCACACTCTGACTAAAGAAATTTCTCCTCATCTCCTTCCTAAAAGAGCGTAGTTTAATACTGAGTATCAAGTCAAGTCAAGTCACATTTATTTATATAGCACATTTAAAAAACAACTCTCGTTGGCCAAAGTGCTTTACATTTGTTATAAGAATAGTATAAACAAACAAACTACATACATATATACATGTAGCCCTCACTCAGAGGACGTCAAGAAAGGCTTGGGAGTATAGATAAGTTTTTAGTCTTGACTTAAAGGAGTCGATGGAGGGGGCAGTTCTGATGGGAAGGGGGATGCTGTTCCACAGTCTAGGAGCTGCAACCGCAAAGGCGCGGTCGCCCCTGAGCTTATGCCTAGACCGCGGGATGTTCAGCAACCCCAAGTCGGCCGATCTGAGGGACCTGGAGGTGGAGTGGTGGGTGAGAAGACCTTTAATGTAGGTGGGGGCAAGCCCATTGAGGGCTTTGTAGACATAGAGGAGGATCTTGAAATGTATATGGAACTGCACAGGGAGCCAGTGGAGAGATGCCAGAATCGGGGTGATGTGGTCCCTATTTCGGGTGCCCGTCAGGAGTCTTGCTGCGGCGTTTTGGACCAGTTGCAGGCGGGACAGGGATGATTGGCTGATGCCAGTGTAGAGGGAGTTGCAGTAATCTAGGCGGGAGGAGATAAATGTGTGGATGATCTTTTCCAGGTCGTCAAACTGGAGGAATTGTTTTATTTTAGCTATTGTCCGAAGCTGAAAGAAGCTAGCATTTACCACGGCATTGACTTGTTTGTCAAATTTCAGTGCTGAGTCAAATATCACGCCAAGGTTTTCGACGTGAGGTTTGAGTAGTGGGGTAAGGCTTCCAAGGCTGCCTGCTATCATTTTGATTGAGTCCGAGGGGCCGAGAAGGATGACCTCAGACTTACTCTCGTTTAGTTGGAGAAAGTTCTGGGCCATCAAAAACTTTATATCCTCGAGGCAGCGGTTAAGGTTAAGCAGATTTGATTGTTTTTTGGGCTTCAGGGGGAGATAGAGTTGTGTATCATCTGTGTAGTAATGGAAGGAAATGCCGTGCCTTTCAATGACTTGGCCTAAGGGGAGCATATACAGGGAGAAGAGAATGGGGCCAAGGATGGAACCTTGTGGAACCCCACAGCAGAGATTAGCTGGGGAGGAGAAAGAGTTGCCTATGTTAGTCGAGAAACTCCTACCTTTGAGGTAGGAGATGAACCAGCTCAGGGCAGTGCCATCGCTACCAACCCCGTACCGGAGACGGTCAATTAGGATGGTGTGGTCGACAGTATCAAATGCTGCGCTGAGGTCAAGAAGGCATGGTCCTGGTCTCTGGTGTGACCTCTGGTCCTGGACTCTCCCACTAGTGGAAACTTCCTCTCCACATCCACTCTATCCAAGCCTTTCACTATTCTGTATGTTTCACTGAGGTCCCCCCTCATTCTTCTAAACTCCAGTGAGTACAGGCCCAGTGCCGACAAACGCTCATCATAGGTTAACCCACTCATTCCTGGGATCATTCTTGTAAACCTCCTCTGGACCCTCTCCAGAGCCAGCACATCCTTCCTCAGATATGGGGTCCAAAATTGCTCACAATATTCCAAATGCAGCCTGACCAGTGCCTTATAGAGCCTAAGATATATACAGGGAAAGGAGAGATATGGACCACATGCATGCAGATGGGGGTAGTTTAATAGTATCATCTTCAGCTCAGACATTGTGGGATAAAGGACCTGGTCTTGTGCTGTGCGTTCCTGTGTTCTAAGAGTTAGTGGAGCTATTGAACAATATCAACAGCATAAAAACAACCCCTTTAGCTGACTCACTCCACGCCGACCATCGATCACCCATTCACACTATCCCACTATCTCAACCATTCCCTACATACTAGGAGCTATTTTCAGAGGCCAATTAACCTACCAACCCGCATGTCTTTGGGATGTGGGAGGAAACTGGAGCATCAGGAGGAAACCCATGTGGTCACTATGAGAACATGCAAACTCCACACAGAGAGCACCCAAGGTCAGGATCGAACCTTGGTCTTTGGTGCTGTGAGGCAGTGGCTCTACCATCTGTGCCACTGCCTTACCCTAAGTAGGGGTGGGGGTATAAGGATTGAACCTGTTCTATTCAGAGAAGGTCAACAGGTTTAAGGGCGGCCCGGTGGCGCAGCGGTAGAGTTGCTGCCACACCACGCCAGAGACCCGGGTTCGATCCTGACTACGGGTGCTGTCTGTATGGAGCTTGTACGTTCTCCCCGTGACCGCGTGGGTCTTCTCCAAGAACTTTGCTTTCCTCCCACACTCCAAAGACGGTTTGAAGATTAATTGGCTTTGTTAAAAATTGCAAATAGTCCCTCGTGTGTGGGATAGCGTGCCGGGTAATCGCTGGTCGGCACGGAATCGGTGGGTGGAAAGGGCCTGTTTCCCCAAAGTCCAAAGTCTAAAGGTGAACTGACACACTTGCTAATGTGAAAGAATGAACCAGAGAAGATTGCAGACCAGGGAGCAGGTTTCTGCAGGAGTGGGAGGCAATGGGGAGCAGGAGTTGAGTAAATAGATCGACGGTGAGTTGTCAGACGGGAACTGTCTAAGTTACTTGAAACTTTCACGATGTTTATAGGATGCTGCTCTTTGCTTTCTGGGGGGAATGCGTGACAGAGGAGCGGGAGAAACAGCGACCGAGAGGAAATTCCTCGACATTAAAATGCTAGACCTGGGCAGTGATGTGAGACTATTTTGTTTGGGTGGGGGTGGGAGGTAGTTCCAAAGTCCATATTGTTTATTACAGTACCTTAATTATTCTCAATTCGGGGAACAATGGCAGAGTGATATGTCATGTAGAATAGCAGAGTAGTTAAGCACTTCAAAGCATTCTCCCAGAGTATTTTGCTTTATTCATCAAGCCTTGTGGACATCCTTTATAAACCATGTTATTAACCTGCAAAAAGGCAACTGATGAGTTGGCTCTGGTGTTGATAGATAAAGGAAATATTGCAGGCATCGTAATTCAGTTAACCTTGGACAATCAAAGAGTTAAGGTAACGCAGCACTTTAGATGCTGGAAAGTGGTGCAGGTTCGGTCATGGATGGCTGCTTTCTGTGGGTCTACAGCTAAGTATTAATTGGCTCCAGATTGAGACTCTCCAGGTCAGTGTGGGCCGATTCGCAACTGCTGGTTGTGGCGTTTCTGTTAAAAGCAGGGATAAGTACAAAACCTAATCAGATGTTATTATCGCTCAGGTAATCTCGCCTCGGTTAAAAACAAAATCAGCAGTCGCATGCATCCCTGTTAAAGTCGGACCCAAAATCGGTGTGATTCGCCTATTTAGCCACTTGCTCCGCGCATTTTACTTCAACACTTTAGAGATACGGTGTGGAAAGAGGACCTTCAGCCCACCGAACCCATGCCGACCAGCGATCACGTTTATTATATTGCTAACAGAGTACTATGTTTAGCTCAGTCTGAAGAAGGGTCTCGACCCAAAACGTCACCCATTCCTCTTCTCCAGAGATGCTGCCTGTCCCGCTGAGTCACTCCAGCTTTTTGTGTCTATTTTCTTCGCACATTCTGTTGTGTGGCCACAAGTAAGAATCTCATTGTTCTGTCTGGGAGATGCGACAATAAAACACTCTTGACCCTTGACCCTTGACCCACCGAGTCTGCACCGACCAGCGCTCCCCATACACTAACACTATCCTGCTCGCTAGGGACAATTTACCCAAGAAGCCAATGAACCTAAAAAAACTGCACGTCTTTGGAATGTGGGAGGAAACTGGAGCACCCGGAGAAAGCCCACGTGGTCACAGGGAGAACATACAAACTCTGTACAGACAGCACCCATAGTCAGGATCGAACCCAGGTCTCTGCTGCTGTAAAGCAGCAACTCCATGGCAATGTTTTGATTCTGGATTGTGATACTTGTCTTCACAACGTCAGTGCAATGTAAACCACTGGCTATTAAGATCTTTGGTGATTGCCTGAGAATGTTATGTCTTATATTTAAATATTAACAAAGGCTTAAGGGCCTGTTCCACTTGGCGATTTTTTCAGCGACTGCCGGCATCATTGACTGACGTATCAGGTCACTGGAAAAGGCGCGGCGTGACGCGGCGTGATGACGTATTGACGCGCGGTGTTTCCTCAAGTGTCGCAACATTTTTTTTGTCGCCGCTGGATTTTGAAATGTTCAAAATCTTTCGGGGACCCTGATATGTCAGACAATGACGCCGGCAGTCACCGAAAAAACGCCAAGTGGAACAGGCCCTTGACGTTCACTAAAATAGGACTAATCTTGCATCGGAAAATATACATTGTGGAAAAATCACTGCCATTATTTGAAGGTTAGCCCAGGCACAACTACAAAATATCCCAATATAAAAATTAAAAGTGGTTAGATTGACCTCACATTGGCCATTGAGACAATGGGTGACCCTGGAGTGACTTCAATGTGGTCATAAAGTGACAATGGTGTGACAAAATGGTGATTAAAGATAACAACAATGGGCTTGGTATGATAACGGCATTTAACAGGCTTTTAGTGCAGGAAGGAACCGCAGATGTTGGTTTATACTGAAGATAGACACAAAATGCTGGAGTAACTCAGCGGGACACAACAATTCTGGAGAGAAGGAATGGGTGATGTTTCGGGTTGAGACCTTTCTTAAGTCAGAAGGGTCTCGACCCGAAATGTCACCCATTCCTTCTCTTTAAGAAGCTTGTAGATGGAAGCCTGGATATGCAGCTAATGGAGGAATATGGATCATGTGCGGACAGGCTTGTTTATCTTGTCTAAATCAGTCTGAAGAAGGGTCTTCTTTTTGTACCTTTGGAGTGTGGACGGAAACCAGAGCACCCAGAGAAAACCCACGCAGTCACAGGGAGAATGTGCAAACTCCGTTCAGCATCACCTGCAGTTAGGACCCGTAGTCTGAAGGAGGATCCAGACCTGAAACGTCATGTATCCATGTTCTTCAGCGATAACCACCTGACCAGCTGAGTTACTCCAACATTTTGTGTCCTTTTGCTTCATGAAAGTTGCAGTGAGGTTCTCACACTACATTGTTTCCATGAGATTTATGTTCATAAGTGATAGGAGCAGAATTAGGCCATTTGGCCCATTGTCTACTCCGGCTATTCAATCATGGCTGATCTATCTTTTCCTCTTAACCCCATTCTCCTGCCTTCTCCCCATAACTCTTGACACTTGTACTAATCAAGAATCTATCTACCTCTGCCTTAAAAAAATATACATTCACTTTGCCTCCACAGAATTCCACACATTCACCACCCTCTGACTAAAGAAATTCATCCTCATCTCTTTCCTAAAGGAACATCCTTTAATTCTGAAACAATGACCTCTGGAGCTATGACTCTCCCACTAGTGGAAACATCCTTGCCACATCCACTCTATCCAGGCCTTTCACCATTCGGCACGTTTCAATGAGGTCCCCCCTCATCTTTCTAAAGTCCAGCGAGTACAGGCCTAGTGCCGTAAAATATGCACCACACTGCAGAAACTGGCTGTTGGAGTGAACAAAATTAGCACTGGGTAAGCCCGAGTAAAATACAGGTAACACCAAAAAGCTGGAGTAACTCAGCGGGTCAGACAGCATGTCTGGAGGAAAAGGAATATGTTGACTTTTCAGGTCGAGACACCTTCTTCAGACTCTGAAGTCTGAAGTCCGAAGAAGAGTCTGGATCTGAAACGGCACCTATTCCTTCTCTCCAGAGATGCTGTCTGAACCGCTGAGTTACTCCAGCTTTTTGTGTCTATCTTCGGCTTAAAGCAGCATCTGCATTTCCTTCCCGCACTGAAAAATACAGGTAGCTCTGTCACTAACCAGTTGATTCTGAGAAGGCTGCTGTACCAGACAACCCTGTGTAAGTTGTCAAAGATCGACAGTCTAGATTTACAATCATTCCCTATCACCCGAGTGCAAGAATTCACGTTGCTGAAAAGCGGTTTTCAAGCTCAGTTTTATAAATGAAACTAGGAATGTTAACGTTATGGTCACTCTTCAGTCAGCTTGAGGTCAATTATGGTCATCCCATAACTACATAGAAACACACGGCAGTACAGCACAGAAATATGCCCTTCGGCCCACAATGTCCATGCTGAACACAATGTCACGTTTAGTTTGGTTTAGTTTAGAGATACAGCGCGGAAACAGACCCTTCTGCCCACCGAGTCCACGTCGACCAGCGATCTCCGCACACTTACACACTATCCCACACACACTAGGGAGAATTTACAATTATACCAAACTAATTAGGTTTTTACAAACCTGTGCATCTTTGGAGTGTGGGAGGTAACCAAAGATCCCGGAGAAAACCCACGTGGTCACAGGTAGAACGTACAAACTCCGTACAGTCGAGCACCCATAGTCAGGATTGAACCCGTGTCTCTGGCGCTGTGAGGCAGCAACTCTACCACTGCACCACCGTGCCAAGGGGCCAAGTTAAACTAATCTCTCCTGCCGGCACGTAATTCATAACCCTCCGTATCTTGCATATCCATCTTGAATGCCACTATCCACCACATCCCCTGGCAACACGTTCCAAGTACCCACCGCTCTTTGTGTATAAAACTTGCCCCGCATTTCTCTTTTAAACTCTGCCCCTCTCATCTTAAAGCTACGCCCTCAAGTCTTTGGCATTTACATTGTTCATCCCTAATGTTATATTTCCACAACAGATCAGAGAATATAGAACAGTGCAGATAGACACAATGTGCTGGAGTAACTCAGCGGGTCAGGCAGCATCTCTGGAGACAAAGGACGGGTGACGTTTTGGGTCGAGACGCTTTATCAGACTGAAGATGGCTCCCATCCTGAAACGTCACCCATCCATGTTCCCCAGAGATGCTGCCTGAGATCTGCTGAGTTACTCCAGCACTTTGTGTCTATCTTTGGTATAAAACAGTTCCTTTCGACACATAGAGAGCAGTGCAGCACAGGAGCAGGCCCCGGCCCATCAAGTCTGCATTGAACATGGCGCCAAGATAACTCTGTATGGGAAGGAACTACAGATAGACACAAAATGCTGGAGTAACTCAGCGAAACAGGCAGCATCTCTGATACCTTTCCTGTCCCACTGAGTTCCTTCAAACACAAGGATGCTGGTTTAAACCGAAGATAGGCACAAAATGCCAGAATAACTCAGCGGGACAGGCAGCATCTCTGGAAACAAGGAATGGGCGACGTTTCAAGTCGAGACCATTCTTCAGACTGGACTGAAGCAGGGTCTCGACCCAAAACAAAACCCGTTCCTTCTCTCCAGAGATGCTGTCTGTCCCGGTGAGTTACTCCAGCTTTTTGTGCCTATCTTTGGTATAAACCAGCATCTGCAGTTCCTTCCTGCAGATTTTAGGTTAATTGGCTTTGGTTAAAAAAAAAATGCTAATGATTCAAGGATTGAATTATTCACTGATACGTTATTGTCACATGTCCTGAGGTACAGTGACATTCTTTGTCTTGTACACAATTCACAAAGGACTCTATGAGTCGCCACCATTCTCATTAGAGTCATGTTGGTTCCTCTTTGTTCTCAGCATCTCCCCCCTCTTTATCAGGCTGTTATCAGGCAACTGAACCATCCTACCACAACCAGCGTGCAGTCGTGAATTACTATCTACCTCATTAGTGACCCTTGGACTATCCTTGATCGGACTTTACTGGCTTTACCTTGCACTAAAAAACATTATTCCCTTATCATGTATCTATACACTGTAAATGGCTCGATTGTAATCAGGTATTGTCTTTCCGCTGACTGGATAGCACGCAGCAAAAGCTTTACACTGTACCTCAGTACACGTGACAATGAACTAAACTGATTAACTGATTATAGACACAAAATGCTGGGGTAACTCAGCGGGACAGGCAGCATCTCCAAATAGAAGGAATGGGTGGAATAAGGAATAGGAAGGAATTAACTGGGAACTAATGAGAAGGGATGTAATGATAAGGCTCCAGAAGGTGCTGGTCAGGCCGCATTTGGAATATTGTGAACAATTTTGGGCACCATATCTGAGGAAGGATTTGCTGGCTCTGTAGAGGTCTAAAGGTGGTCTACAAGCAGGATCCCAGGAATGAGTAGGTTAACCTATGATGAGCGTTTGTCGGAGTAGACCTGATGGGCCAAATGGCCTAATTCAACTCGTATTCCTTATTACCTTATGATGAACTGTTCTCAGAGCCTCCACACCCCCCCCCCCCCTCACCCCCCTCATCCCCATCACTCCGGGTCCCTCTTTGATCTCAGTGGAGCGGCCCGACCTGGCCCTCTTTCCGTGGCCCGTCCTCTTCTCCTCTCCGCGGCCCTCCTCTGCTGGCCACCGAGTCCGCTCTTGTGTGTAGGATAATGTGTGTAGGTGGTCGGCGCGGACTCGCTGGACCAAAGGGCCTATTTCCACGCTGTTTCACTAAAGTCTAAAACTCTTGTACTTGTGTAGCACTTGTTTGTACACAAGTGCAAAGTGTGGTTTGATTTGACTGGGTAGCAGGCGAACTAAACCTTTTCACTTTTTTATAGGAAGGAACTGCAGATGCTGGTTTAAACCCAAAGATAGACACAAAAAGCTGGAGTAACTCAACGGGTCAGACAGCATCTCTGGAGAGAAGGAATAGGTTACGTTTCTGGGTCGAGACCCTTCTTCAGATAGAGACTTCCTCAGACAGTGATGGTATCTGACCCGCTGAGTTACTCCAGCTTTTTGTGTCTATCTTTTCACTTTATCTCAGTACTCGTGACAATAACCAACCTATTCCAATTCCAATCCCAATGCTAATATCATGTATGAAGGAACTGCAGATGCAGATTCAGTCTGAAGAAGGGTCTCGACCCGAAACGTCACCCATTCCTTCTCTCCAGAGATGCTGCCTGTCCCGCTGAGTTACTCCAGCTTTTAGTGTCTAGCTCCAATACTAATATCAATTCCAATACCACATCTCAATACCAATCTGCTTATTACCTGCAGGTGTATGTTTGGCCTTTGTGTGGCAAAGACACAATTGAATGAAGACCTAAGAGAATGCAATTGCTGGAATCTTAGCAAAAGATCTCCTTTGAGTACCTCTTTAGAACTCATGGATACTCAAGGTATTTAAGAGCTGACAAAACCATCCATTAACAGCAACTGACTCCCTTGTAAAGGTCGATCATAAGATCATACAACATAGGAGCAGAATTAGGCCATTCAGCCCATCAATTCTGTTCCACCACTCATGGCTCCACCACTCATGGCTGAACTATTTTCCCTCTCAACCACATTCATAAGTCATAGGACATTCTTGCTATTGAAGGACATTCTTGCTATTGAGGGAGTGCAGTGTAGGTTCACGAGGTTAATTCCCGGGATGGCGGGACTGTCATATGTTGATAGAATGGAGTGGCTGGGCTTGTATATTCTGGAATTTAGAAGGATGAGAGGGTATCTTATTGAAACATATAAGATTATTAAGGGATTGGACACGCTAGAGGCAGGAAACATGTTCCCGATGTTGGGGGAGTCCAGAACCAGGGGTCACAGTTTAAGAAAAAGGGGTAAGCCATTTTGAACGGGGATGAGGAAACACTTTTTCACACAGAGAGTGGTGAGTCTGTGGAATTCTCTGCCTCAGAAGGCAGTGGAGGCCAATTCTCTGGATGCTTTCAAGAGAGAGTTAGATAGAGCTCTTAAAGATAGCGGAGTCAAGGGATATGGGGAGAAGGCAGGAACGGGGTACTGGTTGTGGATGATCAGCCATGATCACAGTGAATGGCGGTGCTGGCTCGAAGGGCCGAATGGCCTACTCCCGCACCTATTGGCAATTGTCTATTATCTATTGTCTATTGAGCAGAATGAATCCATTTGGCCCAATGAGTCTACTCCACCATTCGAGTGTATGGGTGATCGATGAACAGCAGGGACTCGATGGGCCGACAGTCCTGTTTCCATACTTTATCTTGAAAGGCCATAAGGACATAAGTGATAGGAACAGAATTCGGCCATTCAGCCCATCAAATCCTCTCCGCCATTCAATCATGGCCGATCTATCTTTCTTTCTCAACCCCATTCATAAGTAATAGGAGCAGAATTAATCAATTTGGCCCATTGAGTCTACTCTGCCATTCGATCATGGCTGATCTATCTTTCCTTCTCAACCCCATTCTCCTGCCTTCTCCCCTTAACATTTGGCACCCACACTAATCAAGAACCTATCAATCTCTGCTTTAAATATATCCGATGACGGCTCCACAGCCGTCTATGGCAATTTATTCCACAATCATGTGTGTAGCCTCTTGGAGACATAAGGGACTGCAGAAGCTGCAATCTTGGACAAAAAACAAAATGCTGGAGGAACTCTGCAGTATCTATAGGGGGGGGAGGGGGAAATGGACACAATGTTCAGATTCTGAAGAAGGGTCCCGATGCAAAACCTCTTTTGTCTGTTGCTGACGATCCTGACTACGGGTGCTGTCTGTACGGAGTTTGCACGTTCTCCCTGTGACCGCGTGGGTTTTCTCCGGGTGCTCCGGTTTCCTCCCACACTGCAAAGACGTACAGGTTAGTAGGTTAATTGGCTTGGGTAAACATTGTCAATTGTCCCATGTGTGGGGAGGATAGTGCTAGTGTAAGTGTGATCGCCAGTCGGCGCGGACTCGGTGGGCAAAGGGCCTGTTTCTGCGTTGCATCTCAATTTATTTTTTAAAGACGCTGCGTGGCCTGCTGAGTTTTCCAACGCTGATATTTGCGCATTGAGTAAAGACCAAACATACTTTAGACCAAGTGCTGGTAAATAGGAATAGTATTGATATGGGGGAGGGGGGGGGGGGGGGAAGCAGGAATGGGGTACTGATTTTGGATGATCAGCCATGATCATATTTAGTTTAGTTTAGAGATACAGCGTGGAAACAGGCTCTTTCGGCCCACCGGGTCCACGCCAGCCAGCGATCCCTGCACAATAACACTATCCTACCCCCACTAAAGACAATTTTTTCACATTTACCAAGCCAATTAACCAACAACCCTGCACGTCTTTGGAGTGTGGGAGGAAACCGAAAACCTCGGAGAAAACGCATGCAGGTCACGGGGAGAAGGTACAAACTCCGTACAGGCAGCACCCATAGTCGGGATCGAACCCGAGTCTCCGGCGTGCATTTGCTGTAAAGCAGCAACTCTACCGCTGCGCCACCATGCCGCCGAATGGTGATGCTGGCTTAAAGGGCCAAATGGTCTATTCCTGCACCTATTTTCTATGTTTCTATGATACTTGATGGTCAGCATGGACTTGGCTGGCTGCAGGCTTTGTTTCTGTGGTCCAAGACTCTTGTTCAGCTAAACAACAAGCAACCTTGTACTTGGTGCTGGAGCAACTCAGCGGGACAGGCAGCATCTGTGGAGACAGACATAGAAAACTGCAGATGCAAGAATCTTGAGTTAAATACAAGGGGATGGAGGAACTCAGCAGGTCAGGCAGCATCTGTGGATGTAGACGCAAAGATTGCTTCCTGCTCATTAGATCTTCAATCTTTCCCTGACACAAGCCACCATACCACCTTGTCTGAAGTTGGCTACCATCATCCCTGTCCCCAAGAAGCCAGTCATAAACAGTCTCAGCGACCACAGACCAATTGCATTAACATCGGTCGTCATGAAATGCTTTGAAAGACTAATTTCACAGCACATCATAGCCAGCCTCCCTCCAAACCTTGACCCTCATCAGTTTGCGTATAGAGCAAATAGATCGACGGAGGACGCCATCGTCACTGCCCTCCACACTGCACTGAGCCATCTGGAACACCCGGGGAACTATGTAAGGATTATTTTTATTGACTATAGCTCAGCTTTTAATACGATCATCCCTGACATACTAGTCAACAAGCTGTCAGACTTAGACTCCCCCCCTCTCACCTGCGCCTGGATAAAGGACTTCCTCACTAACCGCCCACAAACAGTCAAAATGGGCCCCCACTGCTGCTCCACCCTCACTCTCAGCACTGGTTCTCCACAGGGCTGTGTGCTGAGTCCACTCCTCTATGCTCTGTACACTTACGACTGTCCACTCCAAACTCCATTATTAAATTCACGGATGACACCATGGTGGTCGGACTCATATCAGGAGGAGACGAGGCAGCGTACAGAGATGAGGTCCTGAAGCTGTCAGAGTGGTGTTCCGCGAACTACCTGGCACTCAACATCAGCAAAACAAAGGAAATGGTCATCGTCTACAGAAGGCACAGTGGACCCTGCCCCGCTCTACATCAACGAGGACTGTGTCGAGAGGGTTTCCACCTTCAGATTCCTGGGAACACACATCGCGGAGGACCTCTCCTGGTCTGCCAACACTTCAGCGGTGGTAAAAAAGACCCAGCAGCGATTGCACTTCCTGAGAGTGGTAAGGAAGAACAGTCTAGAGGAGAAGCTGCTGGTGGCCTTCTACCGCTCCACCATCGAGAGTGTGCTGGCCTATTGTATCACGGTGTGGTATGCCGGCTGCTCAGCAGCAGACAGGAGAGCCCTGCAGAGAGTGATCAAAACTGCCCAGAAAATCATCGGCTGCCCTCTGCCCTCCCTGGAAGACATCTTCAGCTCCCGGTGTCTCTGCAGAGCCAGGAAAATAATCAAAGACCCCTCCCATCCTGGACAGTCACTGTTCAACCTCCTGCCCTCTGGTAGGTGGTACAGGTGCGTCAAAAGCCAGACAAACACACTCAAGAACAGTTTCTTTCCCTGGGCCATCAGAACTCTAAAAGCCCTGTCCCACGGTACGATTTCATTCCAAGAGCTCTACCGAGTTTTAAAAAAATCAAACTCGGGGCAAGCACGGAGAATGAACGTAGCGCGTACATCGGAGCTCGGGGACGTCTCTTAGCGGCTCATAACGCTAACGGCAGGTACTCGGGAAGACTCGCTAATGGCAGGTAAGCGCGGGATGACTCGTGAAGATTTTTCAACATGATGAAAAATGTCCACGAGAGCCCCGAGTACCGACGAGTGGCCATTCCCGTAAATCTACGAGTTCGAATCAGGGCAAACTCGGGAGAGCTCTTGGAATGAACTCGTACCGTGGGACAGGGGTTTAAATTCCTCAACTATCCACACGACATGAGGAGATGCTGTCATCCATTCCACTATAAAACAGACCACTCAGTTAATATTACTTCTTTTTAAATTCTTTTAGAGTATTTATTACATTCAAAGTGCAATATTCTCCCAGTCCAATGTTCTACTTAGGTTTGACAAATATAATGTATCTACTATTTTAAGCAGTTAAATAACGTATTGGATGTATTGGATGTGTTTTTATCTTGTTTTAACTTGTTTTGCTTGCACTGATCAGGAGAAGCTCTCCTAATTTTGTTGTATTTCTAAGTACAATGACAATAAAGACTTATTATTATTATTATTATTATTATTAAAGAACTGCAGATACTAGAATCCTGAGCCAAACACAAGGTGCTTGGAGGAACTCAGCGGGTCAGGCAGCAACTGTGGAGGGAGATACAAGGAACTGCAGATGTTGGAATCTTGAGCTAAACACAAAGTACTGGAGGAACTCAGCCGGTCAGGCAGCATCTATGGACAGAGATGCAAGGAACTGCAGATGCAAGAATCCTGAGCCAAACACAAAGTGCTGGAGGAACTCGGAGAGAATGGACAGATGACGTTTCGGGTCGGGACCCTTCTTTCAGACGGTCGAAGCCAAGTTGCTCATATGTTCGGACCGAGGTTTACTGTTCCTCCTGCCCAAGTGATTTGACGCATCATATGAGACTCCGAGAATATAAATTAAACCCAATACGGTGTTGATAGAGTGCAGACTAGGGCTGATATTGTTTTATTGCACTGATTGGATTCCATTCTTCAATTAGGAAAGGCTTTATTACTTTCCCCTGTTCTCCAACCAAAATTCTAAATTACTGAGATAATTTACTTTGCGTTGATCACAAAATGATGCTCCGTCTGAGAATCGAATTTGGATTGCAAAGTCTCGTGATTGATAGAGCAGGAAGGACCATCGTATTCCCAATGAGACGCGAGCTAATCAACTGCCCTGCCGTAAATGAAACAATCAAAATACTCATTTGTTACACAAATATTCCTGTCAAACAACCATTAGGGCTGAAACACAGCTGCTGCTAATTGCCTAGACATTGGACTGCACCCATTTCTGAAATGCTGAAACATGGCTGCAGCTAGCACATACACACACACACACACACACACAGACAAGACAACCAAAGATAGACGCAAAAAGCTGCAGTAACTCAGCAGGACAGGCAGCATCTCTGGAGAGAAGGAATGGGTGACGTTTCGGGTCGTGACCCTTCTTCAGATGATGACCAGACACCCCTACAAGAAATAACGAAAAACCAGGCAAAATCTAATTAGAGGGCATAGTTTGAAAGGTGAGAGGGGTAAAGTTTGAGGAGATGAGCGGACAAGTGTTTTTTCTACGCAGAGGGTTGGCGGTAGAGTTGCAGCCTCACAGCACCAGAGACCCGGGTTCCATCCTGACTATGAATGCTGTCTGTACGGAGTTTGTACGTTAGCCCCATCACTGCGTGGGTTTTTTCTCCGGGTGCTCCGGTTTCTTCCCACACTCCAAAGACGTACAGGTTTGTAGGTTAATTGGCTTTGATTGAAAAAAAATGTAAATTGTCACTAATGTGTAGGATGGTGCTGGTGTGCGGGGATCGCTGGTCGGCGCGGACCCGGTGGGCCGAAGGACGTGTTTCCGTGCTGTATCTCTAAACTAAACTAAGCAACCGGGAGGTGGAGGCAACAGGGCATTCATTCTATTTACTCAAAGAACATGCTCATCCTGACCATTGAGATACAGGAGAGATCGGGACAGCGGTAGAGTTGCTGCCTCACAGCGCCAGTGACCCGGGTTCCATCCTGACCACGGGTGCTGTCTGTACGGAGTTTGTACGTTTGCCACATCACTGCGAGGGTTTTCTTCGGGTGCTCCGGTTTCTTCCCACACTGCAAAGATGTACCGATTTGTAGGTTAATTGGCTTTGGTAAAAATTGTAAAATGTTCCTAGTGTGCAGGATAGTGCTAGTGTACGGGATAATCGCTGGTCGATGTGGACTCGGTGGGCCGAAAGCCTATTTCCGCGCTGTATCTCTAAAATCTAAAGTTACGATATAAGCCAAAGTATATTCACCCTACTGATTATAACTGAGGAGCAGAGAATCTTTAGAAAATGTACCCAATGGTAAAATCTAAGTTCCTCAAGTGAGATGCCGCTTGGCAGAAAATATGGAGATGTTTTATGAAGTTACTTAAGTAATTAGATCAGCAGTCCATTCATCCATGTGTTTACTAAGTGAAATGTCCCATCCAAGTTGGAAATGTGGGTGGTTAATATGTCCCCTGTATTTCCATGTTGACTATTGAAGTAAGGGCAGCACGGTGGCGCAGCGGTAGAGTTGCTGCCTTACAGTGCCAGAGACCCAGGTTCGATCCTGACTATGGGTGCTGTCTGTACGGAGTTTGTACGTTTTCCCCGTGACCTACGTGGGTTTTCTCCAGGTGCTCCGGTTTCCTGCAACACTCCAAAGACACGCAGAGTCGTGTGAGGCTCAACAATGACATTTCAGTTCACCTTAGCACAATCATCACCTTCAGGTCGGGTCAGGAGGAGTTCCCCCACGCCACGGGTACCATGTAATCCCGTGCTACCTGCTCCATGGTTGGATAGTCGGCGACTAAACCGTCTCCCCCATCTGGTTTGCCAGGTGAGGAGGGGGCTGTGGACCTCCAGCAAGACCAAAAACAAGGCCTGTCAAAGGGCGGATGAGCTCCTACCGAGCCAACGGCCATCCACACTTCAGTAGAAGTTGTGATCACTGTCGTACACGGCGTTGTAAGGCACCGTGCCCATTGATGTTTTCAGCGATGATGATGATCTCCTTCATGAGGCTAATCAATTGGACCTAGGAATTCCAATATTTTCTAGAGCACATTGTAGGCATTTGATCCACTAGACCAAGCAAACAGACTGAGTCAACTCTGTAAATGTGCGGGATTATATACATCACACTCTGCAGCACATATCTCAAGGCCAGGTTAGCCTTGAAGTATCGGAAAGCAAATTGCCAGCGTCAACCTTCTCTTCAAAAGCACTCCACTGAGAGAGATTGTGACGTGATCTCTCTGGGTCTGTTACCCAAAAGCAGCAGTAATAGACTAAAACCCCAGTGAAGAGGCTTTGCTCCATCTCCCTGAATGGTCAGGCAGGTCTCCTTCTTTCATGTCCATCTTCCATGTTTCAAATGTTGACCTCGCTGTCATCATCCGTCCCGAAAAGGACGCAAGCTTCCGGCGACAATCAGTGGGAGCCGTCACTCGTTGCAATAGATGATGGTGGTAGCAGAATTAGATCGGGATACTTCCAGTTTCCAGCCCCGCGACATGGACGCTTCTGCTGTGGGGCCGGTCAGGCAAGTCACTCTTGCTTTGATATTAAAGATAGATACCAAGTGCTGGAGTAATCCAGCAGGGCAGGCAGCATCAGGCGGAAAAGGGATAAGTGACGTTTCGGGTCGGAACCCTTCGTCAGATTGCCCATCATATCTGCTTCAAACATCACCTCTGGCAGCATGCTCCAGGCACCCACCGTCCTCTGTATAAACGGCGCTCTGCACTTTCAAGAGAGAGCTAGATAGGGCTCTTAAAGATAGCGGAGTTAGGGGATATGGGGAGAAGGCAGGAACGGGGTACTGAATGTGGATGATCAGCCATGATCACATTGAATGGCGTTGCTGGCTCGAATGGCTAAATGGCCTACTCCTGCACCTATTGTCTATTGTCTATTTGTGACTTAGTAAGCGCCCCTTGTGGGCAGCTATTTGCATACCTTGGCAAGGTAGGCAAGCAAAGAATTTCACTGTGATTTGTCACATGCGACAATAAAATGTTCAATTCAATTCAATTCAATCTCTTTTAAACATTTCCCTTCTCATTATGCATACGCCATAGGAACAGAATTAGGACATTCGGCCCATCATGTCTACTCTGCCATTCAATCATGGCTGATCTATCTTTCCCTCTCAACCCGATTCTCCTGCCATCTCCCCATTACCTTTGACACCCTCATCTTCACATTTCCACCCTTGACTGTCGACCCCATCTACTCCTCTCATACGTGTATATACTTCTCTCAGTTCTCCCCTCAAACTCCAGCACGCCGGAGAAAACAATCCAAGTCGGTCCAATCTCTCCTGATAGCTAATCTTGAGGAGAGATGATATTCCCAGCTCCAGTTCCCTACCTCCCAGTTACATCTCCTCAAGGTATGCCTACCTTGAAGAAGTTCTCCTCCTCTCTCCGAAGACAGTTTAGCAACCTCCTCTCTCACTGCCCCCCTCTGTGATTCCTCCTTCCCTCCAACTCTACGACCACATCTTATCCCAGCCCCGCTACCACAGCCACGTTTCCAACTTGCCTGCTCCTCCATCTTGTACCTCATGGTTGACAAAATTGCTGGAGAAACTCAGCGGGTGCGGCAGCATCTATGGAGCGAAGGAAATAGGCAACGTTTCGGGCCGAAACCCTTCTTCAGACTGATGCAGGGTGGGGGGGGCGGGAAGAAGAAGAAGGGTTTCGGCCCGAAACGTTGCCTATTTCCTTCGCTCCATAGATGCTGCTGCACCCGCTGAGTTTCTCCAGCATTTTTGTCTACCCCCTAATCTTGAAATCCCTTTTGACTGCACCTGTACCATAATGCACTATGAGACGATAAACTAAACCAATAAACTAAACTAAACTGAGGAATAAAAATACAGCACGTTTGGATAAATGTTGGTACATCTGGTTTAGTTTATTGTCACGGGCACAGTGAAATGCTTTTGTTGTGTGCTAACCAGTCAGCGGAAAGACAATACATGATTACAATCGAGCCATTTACAGTGTACAGATTCATGATCAAGGGAGTTAAGTGAATAATGTTAGTGCAAGGTAAAGCCAGTAAAGTCTGATCAAAGATAGTCTGAGGGTCTCCAATGAGGTAGATAGTACCTCACTGCTCTCCAGTTATTGGTAGGGTGGTTCAGTTGCAGCGCCAGAGACCTGGGTTCGATCCGGACCACGGATGCTGTCTGTACGGAGTTTGTAAATTCTCCCTGTGACCATGTGGGTTTCCTCCGGGTGCTCCGGTTTCCTCCCACACTCCAAAGACGTGCAGGTTTGCAGGTCAATTGGCTTCAGTAAAATTGTAAATTGTCCCTAATGTGCTAGTGTACAGGGTGATCCCTGGTCGGCGCAGACTCGGTGGGCCGAAGGGCCTGTTTCAGGTGCTGCTCCTCTAAAGTCTAAAGTTTAAATATCAGTCTGGTGACCAGGGTACCAATGAGACCTAGCAGTGATGAAATGACCTTATCATGTATCTGTTCACTGCAAACGGTTTGATAGTAATCATGTTTTGTCTTTTCCCCTGACTGGTTAGCACGCAACAAAAGCTTTTCACTGTACCTCGGTGCACGTGTCAATAAACTAAACTGAACTGATCTAAATGGCATCAAGTTGGGAAAAGGGGAAATACAACTGGATCTGCAGGTCCTTGTACATCCGTCTATGAAAGTAAGCATGCAGGTACAGCAGGCAGTGAAGAAAGCGAATGGCATGTTGGCCTTTATAACAAGAGGAATCAAATATAGGAGCAAAGAGGTCCTTCTGCAGTTGTACAGGGCCCTAGTGAGACCACACCTGGGGTATTGTGTGCAGTTTTGGTCCCCTAATTAGAGGAAGGACATTCTTGCTAGTGAGGGAGTACAGCGTAGGTTTACAAGGTTAATTCCCGGGATGGCGGGACTGTCATATGCTGAGAGAATGGAGCAGCTGGGCTTGTACACTCTGGAGTTTAGAAGGATGAGAGGATATCTCATTGAAACATATAAGATTGTTAAGGGCTTGGACGCGCTAGAGGCAGGAAACATGTTCCTGATGTTGGGGGAGTCCAGAACCAGGGTCCACAGTTTAAGAACAAGGAGTAAGCCATTTAGAACTGAGACGAGGAAACACTTTTTCTCACAGAGAGTGGTGAGTCTGTGGAATTCTCTGCCTCAGAGGGCGGTGGAGGCAGGTTCTCTGGATGCTTTCAAGAGAGAGCTAGATAGGGCTCTTAAAGATAGGAGAGTCAGAGGATATGGGGAGAAGGCAGGAACGGGGTACTGATTGGGGATGATCAGCCATGATCACATTGAATGGCGGTGCTGGCTCGAAGGGCCAAATGGCCTACTCCTGCACCTATTGTCTATTGTCTATTGTCTATTGTCTATTGTCTAACCTCTGACAGTATCTTTAGGAGGGCCTCTTGATTAGTACGGGTGTCAGAGGTTATGGGGAGAAGGCTGGAGAATGGGGTTAGGAGGGAAAGATAGATTAGCCATGATTGAATGGCGGAGTAGACTTGATGGGCCGAATGGCCTAATTCTACTCCTATGACCTTATGACGTTAAGGCAGGAAGTGAGGGGCAGGGGTGAAGTTAGTGTAGTCGAAAAAGAAAACGTAATTGCATATTTTTGGAGCCTTTAATTACTTCCCTGTATCTCTTTGACATTCAAGGCCTTTCCTCTGCTCCACCTACTGGCTCTGTAGAACTCGTTCTGTTCCGGGCCACCTATGTTTACCTGGCTCCTTTGAAACTGGGTGGTCTTGATCCTGCGGGGGGGGGGGGGAAAGAAAACTCGCTATTGATTACCGCACGTGAGACTGACTGACTGATCGCTGCATCTTAGACTCGACTGACGCAGCTTCAACCTAACCTGGCAATGGTGCAGAAAGGAACTCATTCATTGCAGCTCCTTGGATGGATTCTGATGACCTAACCCGTGTTTTTTTTTCTTCTTGCCTTGTGACCCATTAATAAAGGGGGGGATATTAGCTTCTCCCCCTCACCGTGGCACTGCAGCGAGTGAACATAATGCAGGGTTTCATCAACGTCTGCTTATCTGGCCTCTGAAGCCAGGTATGTGAGACGTGACAGGGAACAAAGCCTTGCCTCTCAGCCCGGCAGCCCCGGAGAAGGCTTCCCTTTCACTGGCCACAGATTGCTCTGTGTTTCATTAATCGACAAAGTGAGCTGGGCTTGACAGAATCGGCATGCCGCTGCCACTGGCCCCAACCTCCCAGGTATGTCGCCTTTCACCGGGGAAGTTGCCCTCAATCGGGAGGCTTTTCCACTCTCTCATCAGAATCCGCCCGGCCCAGTGTAAGTGGCTGAGACTCTCAATCTGAGCCGATAAGGACTGACTGTCACTGCGAATGGTCCTGTCACAGAGTTTTCCCGAAGAATAGATTGTCCAGTGCTTGCTGCCGCCAGACAGGGGGGTCTCGGACCACCCGACCTGGCAAATACACGCTACATGATCGCAGCCCCCGAATGGCTATTGCCATTTTGCAGAGGACGGCAAGAAGTGGGTGCGTGAGTGGAGTGAAGGTATCTGCTTTCACCGTGACCAATAGCAAACTATAGACATGCAGCTATGGACAACATCATGTCATCGCATGAGATAGACACAAAATGATGGAGTAATTCAGCGGGACAGGCAGCATCTCTGGAGGGAAGGAATGGGTGATGTTTTGGGTCGAGACCCTTCTTCAGACTGACAAACAAAAATAAAAGTTAAATAAATTTAAAAAAAAAAAATGAATGCAAAAACAAAACAGAGACCGAGGTCCCAAGTGCAACCTTACCCCTCCATATAGGGACATAGAGAGATACAGTGTGGAGACAGGTCCGCTCGGCCCAACTTGCCCACAATGGCCAACATGTCCCAGCTACACTAGTCCCACCTGCCAGCATTTGGTCTATACCTGTCCTCCAGACCTGTCCTATCCACGTACCTGTCTATCTGCTTCTTAAATGCTGGGATAGTCCCAGCCTCAACTGCTTCCTCTGGCAGCTAGTTCCATGCACCCACCAGCCTTTGTGTGAAAAAGTTACCCCTCAGATCCCTATTAAATCTTTTCCCCTTCACCTTCAAACTATGTCCTCTGGTCCTTGAATCACCTGCTCTGGGCAAGAGACTCTGTGCATCTACCCAATCTATTCCTCTCATGATCTTATACGCCTCTATACGATCACCCCTCACACTCTTGCACTGCAAGGAATAGAGTCCCAGCCTACTCAACCTCTGCCTATAACTCAGGCCCTCTAGTCCTGGCAAAATTCTCATAAATCTTCCTGTAACCTTTCCAGCTTGACAAAACCTTTCCTATAACACGATGCCCAGAACTGTACCCAATATTTTAAATGTGATCTCGCCAACGTCTTATACAACTGCATCATCTCACAACATCTATACTCAATACTCTGGCAGATAAAGTCCAATGTGTCAAAATATCTCGAGACTCCACCTCCCCTGACTCTCAGTCTGAAGAAGGGTCTCGACCCAGAAAGTCCCCCATTCCTTCTCTCCAATGATGCTGCCTGTCCCGCTGAGTTATACCAGAATTTTGTGTCTATCTTCGGTGTAAACCAGTATCCGCATTTCTTTCCTACACAGATGATGACATGTGTTAGGCCATTTTGCCCATTTTGGTTTCACCGACCTTAAAAAATACTTTGCCTTCCCAGGCTTCAATTAACATTAACGTTGAATCAAGTAAAGAGCGGCAAAGTGGCACAGCGGTAGAGTTGCTGCCTTACAGCGCCAGAGACCCGGAATCGATCTTGACTACAGGTGCTGTCTGTATGGAGTTTGTACGTTCCCCCTGTGACCCGCGTGGGTTGTCTCTGGTTTCCTCCCACACTCCAAAGACACACAGGTTTGTAGGTTAATTGGCTTTTGAAAAAATTGTGTTCTTGTACGAGGTGATTGCTGGTCAGTGTGGACTCGGTGGGCCGAAGGGCCTGTTTCTGCGCTGTATCACTACACTAAACTAAACTAAGTGAGTGTGTGAGAAGGAACTGCAGATGCTGGTTTAAACCGGAGATAGGCACGAAAAGCTGGAGTAACTCAACGGGACAGGCGGCATCTCGGGAGAGAAGGAATGGGTGACGTTTCAGGTCGAGGCCCTTCTTCAGACTAAGCCCGCAGTTACCAATACCAAACTATAGACATGCAGGAATATTAAGGACCTGTCCCATTTGGCGATTTCTTCGGCCACTGTTGGCATCATTGACTGACGTATCAGGTCACCGAAAAAGTCGAGGCATGACGTGGCGTGATGACGTATTGACGCACGGTGTTTCCTCAAGTGTCGCGGCATTTTTTTTGTCGCCGCTGGATTTTGAAACGTTCAAAATGTTTTGCCGACCCTGATACACCAGCCAATGACGCCGGCAGTCGCCGAAAAAAATCGCCAAGTGGGACAGGCCCTTTAGGTAATTGCATGAGTTAGGTCATTTAGCCCATTTTAGTTTGACCAACCTTGAAAAATACCTTTGCTTTCCTTCCAGATATCAACGAACATAGCTGGAATGGAGGTAAGACTTTCACCATTGACAAGTCAGAGTCATGAAGACAAAAGGCATGGAAACAGGCTCTAACAACCCAACGTCCCCATGCCGACCAATATGCACCATCTACACTGTTTAAGAAAGAACTGCAGATGCTGGAAAAATTGAAGGTAGACAAAAATGCTGGAGAAACTCAGCGGGTGAGGCAGCATCTATGGAGCGAAGGAATAGGTGACGTTTCGGGTCTCGACCCGAAACGTCACCTATTCCTTCGCTCCGTAGATGCTGCCTCACCCGCTGAGTTTCTCCAGCATTTTTGTCTACCTTGCACCATCTACACTGGTCCCTGCGACCTGCATTTGGCCTGTATCCCTCTAAATCTTCCCCATCCATCCTTTTCCCTTCCTATCTTGTTTATTGTTTGTAAGGCAACACTCTACTGGAATCGACCACCAGGTCATCCCAGGTTCTTATTCCTATTATTTACATTCAGTCTGAAGAAAGGTCTCGACCCAAAAAGTTGTCTGACCATTTGCTCCATTGATGCTGCCTGACACACTGAGTTTCTCCAACACTTTGATTTTTGCTAAAGATTCCAGGACCTGCAGTCCCCAGTGTGTCCATTTGTATTCCTATTGGGTTCCTCTGCAAGAATGAACCGTATTGATTATTTGAAAGATACAGCATGGAAACAGGCCCTTCGGCCCACCGTCCAAGCCGACCATCGATCACCCGTTCACTCTAGTTCCATGTTATCCCATTTTGGCATCCACTCACTCTAAACCTTTTTCCTATCCACATACGAATGTCTTTTAAATGTTGTTATAGTACGGTCTCATCACTGGGAGGAGGAGCCATCTTGGGGAATGGCTGCTAACCAGCAGCCGTCCGTTAGATCCACTTTTTTCTTAGTTTTTAATTGTTTTATGTCTTTGTCTGTTGGTGGAGTTTTGACTTTTAATGTGGGGGGGGTTAGGGGGAAACTACTTCTAGGTCCCTACCTGGTCGGTGAGGCAGCTTTTTCTCCGGGCTGCCCCGTCGACCCGTCCTTGCGGCCTACCAGCAGGCGTGGAGCGGCGTTTCCTGGCGGGGACCGCCCAGCACCTTCAGCTTCGGTGGCGGCACAGCGCTGGAGCGCCATCGCGGAGCGGAGCGGGCGATACCTTGCCTGGGTCGCCGCGCTGGATCGACGCGCTGGAGCTCCGGTGAGCTGCGACCGCCGAGCTCAACACCTCCCGGCTGCGGGTCTGTGGAGCGGCCAGCCGCGGGCGGCGGCGCCAACTCCAACATCGGGAGCCTCGGAGCTCCAAATCGGCGCGGCCTTGTCGGCTTCAGGTGCCTCGGACTCCGGTAGGGAATCGGCCGTTCCAGCCGTCCCAGCCACTGTGAGGACTCTCCTGACGCCGGGGCAACTGCACCCAGCGAGAACGGCCAGGAACATCGGGCCTCCGTAGAGGCAACTGTAGAGGCCTCAATAGGCCTGACTTTTGGGTGAACTGGGGTTGGGGACTGGACATTGTGCCTTCCCCCACAGTGGTAATCATTGTGGGGGGATGATTTTGTGTGTAATGTGTAGTGTCTATGTTAGTCTATGTCCAAGATGGCGGTCGGAAGGGAGAGTGGACGCTGGCGCGCTTTAGCAGCCGCTGCTCTCTCTTCCATATTGTGTTTTGGATTTTTGTTTTTGGATTTAATTCTATCTTTAATTTGTGTACTGGTGATGTCTTTGCTATTTATTTCATTCTGCTTACATGTTTCTTGTTAAACTTTATAAGGTGTCCTTGAGACTTTTGAAAGGCGCCCATAAATAAAATGTATTATTATTATTATTATCTACTATATCCCTTGGATTTTGTTTCTTTATTCTGGGTAAAAGACTATATCTTTTCCAAATTTCCAACTATTCTTCATAAGTTCATAGGACATATGAGCGGAATAAGGCTTTTCGGCCTATCGAGTCTGGTCCGCCATTCGATCATGGCTGATCTATTTTTCCCTCTTAACCCCATTCTCCTGCTTTCTTCCTGTAACCCTTGACACCCTTAAGGGCCTGTCCCACTTTCACAACCTAATTCACGACCTCTGCCGAGTTTGCCCTTGACTCATACTCGCAGCATGGTCGTCACGAGGTCGTAGGAGGTCGTAGGTAGGTCGTAACAGGTCATGATTCCAGTCGTAGGTACTCGTGGCATCAAGTAGGTCGGGGCGATTTTTCTAGCATGATGAAAAATGTCCACGAGTAAAAAAGGTCGTGAATTAGGTCGTGAAAGTGGGACAGGCCCTTTACTAATCAAGAACCTATCAATCGAGAATACACAATGACTTGGCTTCCAGAACCTTCTGTGGCAATGAATTCCACAGATTCACCACCCTCTGACAAAAGAAATTCCTCCTCATCTCTTTTCTAAAGGTACGTCCTTTTACCGAGGCTGTTCCCTCTGGTCCTAGACTCTCCCACTAGTGGAACCAACCACCCCACATCCACTCTATCCAGGCCTTTCATTATTCGGTAAGTTTCAATGAGGGTACGCCTCATCCTTCTAAACTCCAGCGAGTACAGGCCCAGAGCCATCAAACGCTCCTCATGCGTTAACCCAATCATCCTAGGATCATTCTCGTAAACCTCCTCTGTATTCTCTCCAATGCCAGCGCATCCTTCATCAGATATGTTCCACAGTTGCTGCTTCACTTGTAGATTTTGTCCAGCGAATAATGTATTATTTTCACATTCTGCAATATATGTGGCCTCTTCTTTGCTGTTAATTTAGAGAGTTGAGAGTTTGGAGATACAGCATGGAAACAGGCTTCTTCTTCTTTTCGAGTCCATCTTGTTACAAATGTTGGTCTCGCTGTCATCGTCCGTCCTGAAAAGGGCGCAAGCTTCCGGCGACAATCAGTGGAAGCCATCACTTGTCGCAATAGATGATGGTGGTAGCAGAATTTGCTCAAGATACTTCCGGTTTCCAGCCCCGCGACGTGGACGCTTCTGCTATGGGGCCATGAAACAGGCTCTTCAACCCGCTGAGTCCGCGCCGACCAGCGATCACCCGTACACTAGTCCTACACTACACACGAGGGACAATTTACAGAGGGCCAATTAACCTACAAACCTGTACGTCTTTGGAGTGTGGGAGGAAATCGGAGCACCTGATGAAAACCCACATGTTCCCAAAGTGAACGTGCAAACTCCGTACCAACAGCACCCGTAGAAGTGCAGGTTTGTAGGTTAATTGGCCTCTGTTAATTGTCACTAGTATGTAGGGTAGAACTAGTGTATGGGGTGATCATGGTTGGCATGGGTCGAAGGGCCTGTTTCCACGCTATATCTTTAAACTGTTACCTTTTAGATATAAATTGTTAAACTTGACCTGAGAATGTGTGTGAATGAGACTGAACCGCAACTTCTTGGAAACATTATGTTGCGTGACAAGCTGGGTTTTTTTACACAAGTCTATTCTCAATCATATCCCCTGCTCTATTTCACTCTGGGAACAAAGTGATCAGATGAAGCTAGCCAGGGTTGAAAGGCCAGGTAAGGTGGGGCACACAACACTGAATATAATTAATTCCCCCTCCTGCAACTGATATTGTTCATCTTCTTACTTGCAGCCATATGCTTGTCCTCTCTGTAAGGTTGAACTCTGGTGAGGATTGTGCCAACTGGCTGGACACAGCGAACGGCTGAACTGGTGGCACAGTGGCGCAGCAGGTAGAGATCCTGACCTCGAGTGCTGTCTGTACGGAGTTTGCAAGTTCTCCCCGTGACCGCGTGGGTTTTGCCTGGTGCTCCGGTTTCTACCCACACTCCAAAGACGTACACTTTTGTCGGTACTTGCACTACTGAACTACACTACTCTACCTACAACCCTCTCTCAGCACCAAAGTGTTATGAACTTTGTGTAAGGTTGCACTAATTCCCTCGGCTTGCACTATCATGGTCTGGTTTCCCTAGTTTAACGGATAATTTACTGTCTATTTATTGTTTGAGTTGTTGGGTTCAGAGCGTCTGTACAATTGTAGCAAGAATATTTCGCTTGGGCAGCTTACACCCAGCTGTATGAACATTGGTTTATCTAATTTCAAGTAACTCCTACAGTCCCTCCTCCCCTACCCCCCACACCCCCCCTCCCCACCACCCATCGCCGACCCTAGTCATCCTACTAGTTCCACTCTTAGCATCCTTGTATCACATCTTCCCCAGCCAACAATGAACCATTATGGACTCCATCCTTCCTGAGGTCAACTGTTGCCGGCCCTGATTTGTTCTGGCCTTTCCTCACCTCCAGTTTATTCCAGCCCCCTCCATCCTCCCCCGCTCCCACCCCCCCTCCCACCACTACTTTCAGTCTAAAGAGGTGTTCCGACCCGAAACATCACCAGAGATGTTACCTAAACGTTGAGTTACTCTAGCATTTTGTGTCTAAACCAGTATCTGCAGTTCCTTCCTACATAAGAATTTCATTGTTCAGGGTCCCAATGGAATATTACAATTAAACTCTTGGTGTGATTTGACTCTTGGCTCTCATCTAGCTGAGGAGAGCACTCCAAATTGTGAAACCTTTCTGGAAAACATCACTCCTTATGGGTTAGGGTGCAGGTAAACCGGAACACCCGGAGAAAATAGGGTGGCGCAGCCAGTGACCCGGGTTCAATCCTGACTACGAGTGCCGTCTGTATGGAGTTTGCACCATCTCCCTGTGACCACGTGGGTTTTCTCCAGGTGCTCCGGTTTCCTCCCACACTCCCAGATAATAATAATAATAATAATGCATTTTATTTGCTGGCGCCTTTCTGGACACCCAAGGACACCTTACAGGACATAAAATCACAATACATTTATCAATATTAAAATCTAGTTGATTAAAAATAAGTTATAAAGACATCACAAATACATAAATTAAAAACAGAAATTTGATCCAAAGAAGACAACAACAAAATTCAGAAAACACAATATGAAGGGAGAGCAGCGGCAGCCAAACCGCGCCAGCGTACACTCTCCCTTCCGCCCGCCATGTTGGACATAGACTCACAGACTAACACAGACACTTAACACTACACACAAAGCCATCCCCCCACAATGGATACCACTGTGGGGGAAGGCACAATGTCCAGTCCCCAACCCAGTTCTCCCCAGAGTCAGGCCCATCGAGGCCGCTACAGTTGCCTCTACGGAGGCCCGATGCTCCCGGCCGTCAGGAGAGTCCTCGCAGTGGCTGGAATGGCCGGTTTCCCAGCGGAGTCCATGGCACCTGAAGCCGACAGGGCCGCGCCGATTTGGAGCCACGATTTGGAGCCACGAGGCTCCCGATGTTAAAGTCGGCACCGCCGCCCGCAGCTGGTCGCTCCGCAGACCGGCAGCCCGGAGGTGTTGATTTCGGCGGTCACCGCATACCGGAGCTCCAGCGCGTCGATCCAGCGCGGCGACCCAGGCAAGGCATCGCCCGCCACGCTCCACGATAGCGCTCCAGCGCTGTGCCGCCACCGAAGCTGAAGGTCCTCGGCGGTCCCCCGTCAGGAAACGGCGCTCCATGCCCGCTGGTAGGCCACGAGGATGGGTCGACGGGGCAGCCCGGAGAAAAAGCTGCCTCACCGACCAGGTAGGGACCTAGGATATAATAGTAAGATTAAACGAGAACTTACCAGTTTGAAGTTTGATCTGTATTTTATGAGGAGTTACGATGAGGGATTACGTGAAGACCCCGTCCAGCACGCATGCGCGACATTCTTCAAAGCAGCGGTGTGGAATCACAGGAAACACAATAATTGAAATAAACATAGTAAAGAAAAGGAGAACTAAGATACCTGTTGATCTATATATTTGAGGGTGGGAGCGGAGGGCACGTAATCCCTCATCGTAACTCCTCATAAAATACAGATCAAACTTCAAACTGGTAAGTTCTCGTTTAATCTTACTATTTTACTTCGGAGTCACGTGAGTGACTACGTGAAGATTTTAAAGCTCTGTGATTTCAAACCGTGTAACAGTTCATACTTCACTCGCTGCCGTAGTCATTCAAGGGAGGAAGTATGTTATCGTAATCAACCATAATCTGTTTGTAAACAATAATGGTATCTATTAAACAATAACAAAAGACAAAATGCTCCCCCGGGCTTAAATTATATATTTTTGCAGATTTTAAAACTCTTTCTGCAAATAACACAGGTTCTGCTAGCGGCTTGTGGTAGAACGTTTGGAACGTTTTCTCCATGTTCATTCTTTTAGCCGCCGATGTGGATGCTGCCCTGGTGGAGTGAGATGTATATACATCAGTATCTACTCCAGCAGCTCCCAGTACCTGCTTGAACCATCTCGAGATGGTTTGGCTCGACACCCAACCATGAGGTTTCTTGTGGCTGACCCATAAGGCTTTTTTTTTTTTTTTTCCCTTCTCCCTCGAGAATCTCTTGTTGTGTTGATGTAAGTGAATAAGTGAGTCATGTCACACAACCGTAGGTCAGGTGGGTATGCCCGGAAATCCATAACTAGGACTCAAGTTCCTAGCTTGCTCTGCTTTAGCAGCTCCTGAATGGTGAATGAGACCCGGTCTGGTGTTATAACCATGTTGTCCAGTCGCAGTAAGTGGAGGGACTGGACTCTTTGTGCTGAGACTAGTAGCATCAGCATGACCGTTTTCAGGGTTAGCTTTTCCAGGGTGAGAGACCTGGCTGGGGACCATCCCCTTAGGTATGTCAGGACCACACTGACATCCCAGATTTGTGTATACCTAGGTCTAAGAGGGTTGGAGTTGACGATACTCCTCATGAGTTTGATCACCAGCGGGTGAGACCCTATGGCCTGTTGTCCTGGCACCTGTTTTAAGTAGGCTGACAGCGCACGTCTGGCAGTATTGATGGCGCTGTAGCTCAATCCTTCATTATGGTGAAGGCCCCCCAGGAACTCCAGTACATTGGTTATGGTTGCAGATGAGTACGTTGTCCCAGTAGTCGAGCAGTATCTTTCCCACTTCCTGATGCTCGATAGGTATTGTTTCCTGGTGGACATACGGTGTCATCATGTTGATGGTCCTGTCAGACAATCCCAGTCCCAGCAGTGGTCTTTTGATAATCTGCAACCCAGTAGGTTAATTTTGGCATGGCATGGATGACTTATGCCTGATACAGGGTGCGTCAATAGGTCTGGGCTACTGGGAAAGGTCATAGGAGTTTCGATGACCATGTCGAGGACCACTGGGAATCATGGCTGTGTAGGCCAGTTGGTACTATCAAAATACCTGAAGCAGAGTCCATCTGTATTTTGCGTAGTACCCTACAGATTAAGGCAGAAGGGGAAAAAGCATAGAAGAAATCTGTCTCCCAGTTCAGCGCGAATGCATCTATCGCTGCTGCCTCAGGGTGTGGTTCCCAAGGGACATACATTGGTACGTGGTGATTTAGTCTGGATGCAAAGAGATCGATATCTGGTGTGCCATATTGGTTTGTAATTTTAGCAAAGCTCTAGGATTTAACATCCATTTGGTGTTTATCATTGAATTTGCGTGACCTGGCACTGTATTTAGCTTACCTGGTAGGTAAGTTGCTGATAGCCAAATATGTCTATCGACCCACCATTACCAGATTGTGTTGACCCAATTGTCACATGATATCGATTTTATTCCGGCCATATGGTTAATATAGGCCACCACCGTGATATTATCAATTTGTAAATGAACATGCAAGTTGTGCATATTCCTAGAATATGCTTTAAAACCATAAAATGCACCCAACATTTCCAAATAATTTATGCCCAGTGTTTGTAGTAAAGACGAGTCTAGGTTAGTCCATCTACCACCTGTGCTGGATATGGTATTAGTTGCTCCCCAGCCTTGAGCACTGGCATCTGTTTGTATAGTTAACGTTGGGTTATTGATGATGATAGGGCTGGAACTATGCCAAATGTGTTATATCCACCATTGTAACTCTGATATTGCTTCAATGGGTAGTTTCATGGATCTGTCAAAGTGACCTGCATGTCGTTTCAACGCCTGTACTTTTGCCCTTTGTAGGTGCTGATAGTGCAGGAGTCCAAATTGTGTAGCTGAAAATGCTGCTACCATTTTGCCAATTACTCTTGCCACTTGTCGGATGGTTGGTCGATTGCTTACCATTAAATTGTTGCACATCTGTGCCAATTCTGCTGCTTTACCTTTTGTCAACGTTACAGACATGTGGATTGAGTTAATTGAATCCCAGATAGTCCATAGTTGTGGATGGCGTCAACTTAGATTTATCTGGATGTATGACAAACCCAGGGTTTCAACAATTATTTGGTAACTAATACAGCTGATTTAGCCAACTCCATGGTTTTGCCAACTATTAGGATATCATCAAGATACGCCATGACAATATGTCTTTGTTTCGCTAATGTTGCCAAGGCTGGTTTTAATATCTTGGTAAATAGTCTAAGGCTGATGTCAACCCATTAGGCAATACTTTATACTGCCATAGTTGCCCCATCCAGGTAAATTTTCAGGTATCTGCGATGACCCTTGTGAATGGGTACTGAATAGTAGGCATCTTTTAGATCAATGCTTGCCATAAAGTATCCTTTGGAAATCAGTTGTTTAGCAGTTACAAATGTTTCCATTTTGAAATGTACATACTTAACAAAGGTATTTAGTGAGGTTAAGTCAATGATGATGCGACATCCACCATCTTTTTTACTTTTGGTAAATATATTTGAGACAAATTCCAAAGGATCATGTTTAGATTTCTCAATGACACCCTTTGTAAGTAACCTCACCAGTTCTGCTTGAGCCTCTAGTTCTCTTTGACTGAGAGGGTAAAGACCCTTTGGGTACGTGCTGAACTGGTGGCATGTTTTCGAATGAACTCTATTTTGTATCCCCGAATACTGTTAAGTATATAACTATAATTCGTGAGACACCTTCTGTTAGTACAGTTCCCCATTTACATGCTGGTAGGAACCAGACCCACCTACCTCCATAGTTATGGTAGTGTTCCTTTCTTCCGTTTGTTCATCCGTCGTTATACTGCTGGATGTACTGCTGATGTACTGCTGATTGGGGGTGGCGCATTTTCCATGGGGTCCGCTCTGGGCCCTGGCCTAAAAAGGCTTTCGGGGATAGTATGCGGACCCCGAGCTTTCACCAGTTACCTAAATTTGACCTTGACTGGTGGACGCGGTGGGGTACTGCCGTCTGGTTTTTTGTGTGGGTCTGCTCGTTCCGGGGCCTGCCCTCATGAGGCCAAATGCTTTGGACTCCTCCTCCAGGTCTTTCACTTGTCCTTCCAAATAACAGGATCTGCGGCTCTGAGGCCGGTGTTTTACACAGTCCTGCAAACCTGGGATTGAGGGCAGGTCTTATTCTCTCCTTGCGGAGGTTATTTATCTCATATTGGGTGTAGCACAGCAGAGCCAGAGTGTCTTGCTGGTTTGTGGTCATATCCACCCCATCCACGGAACGAGCATAGGCTGTTATCCCTGTCGTCAGAAGCTTGAGGATTTTAGCTCCTGGTTCCGGATACTCTGTCCCCCCCCCAGATTTGGCTGTTAACAGCCGGTACATTGAGCAAACTGCAGTTTTCCAGCTCTAGTGCCTCATTAAGTACCTGTCTTGTAGGGGTTTGAGGGACAGGTGGTTGATGCTGGCCGCCAGTTTTGGCTCCAATGGCCGCCCTGCTCGTGGTGAAACCACGTAGCGAATCTCCACACCCAGCAGCTCTTCCTGATCCTGTACCCCAAGCGTACTCCCGACATCTTCAGCCAATGACCCCTCTTCCTGACCAGCCCAGCCCTGGTCGCCAACGCTGCCCTGCTTTGAGGGGAAAGCGATGGCCAGTGCATTTATAGAGCACTGCTGTGGGAGTGCCTGATCCCACTGGCGAGACTGCTCTAGCTCCTGAAGCAAGTCTCGCTGGAGCAGTTGCTCCATGAGCCTTTCCATTTGGCTCAGGCGGCTAGCTCTGCCGCTCTAAGGCGGACCCTCCTCATCGGAGTCAGACATAACCGGCCGGTTTGTTTGTTTGTTTGTTTGTTTAAACTTTTCCTCCAGCCCGCTGCCGCTCATCAGGCTGCGCTAGCGGGACTGGGCTCGGCTCGGTCTCGATGAGGGTGGACCGCCGCATATGCGGTCCAGGTGCCGCCTCTCGCCCCCCACTGATGGAACACTCCCGTTCTGTTGGAGTCGAACGGGGGGCGGTTTTCTTCCTTTGCCGTGCTGCTCCTGTTCCCAGTTCCTCTGGAATACAGAGCAGAGCACAGCTTGCTGATTACGACCTCAGTGTAAGACTTACCTGATGGTCCGCTGTTTAGTTTTCACCGACGTGTAGCGGGAGCGCCTGTACTCCCGGTCGTCGCTGTTGCACTGCGTGAACGCTAATGTCGCGCATGCGTGCTGAATGGGGTCTTCACGTAGTCACTCACGTGACTCCGAAGTAAAATTACCCCATTCACCCTACACTTAAAAGTAGAATACTCCCACACACTGGACAATGGACACACTAAAACTATTTTAAAAAAAGGTGATTTAAACGGACGGCTGCTGGTTAGCAGCCGTTCCCCAACATGGCTCCTCCTCCTCCTCCAGATGTGCAGGTTTGTTGGTTAATTTGCTTGGGTAAAATTGTAAATTGTTCCTAGTGTGTGGGGTGATCGCTGGTCGGGCCTGTTTTTGCGCTGTATCTCTAAAGTGTAAAGTCTAAAGTCCTTAGGTTGCCTGAGGAAGAATCTCGAACATGCAGAATTGCTTTCCCCTTGCATTCAATACCAGCCAATTGGCCAGGGGCATTGTTCAATGGATACACTGATAAGTATTGGAGTTCTCAGTCGACTGCCCCATGCTTGTTGCCTGACAGAATAAACGCCATCTCTCGTATTTTATTGCTGAGCGGGCAGGTTTTGATTGTCTTACACAAGTTCCTGATCTTCAATTACTATCGCTGTGCAAATGAGTCTAAACTTGGCAGCTTCCTACAAGCACCTATTGTTGGACAGTTTATATACACCTTTTGTTCATTGTAGGCAAAGTCAAACATTCATAATGTTTTTGTTTTGGCCAGCTTTCTCTCATCTCTTGTTAATTCTCGCTTGGAATCAGTTCCACTGGGCCATTGCCTCCTGATAATTCAAGGTCAAGTGACAGGAGCATGGTGGCGCAGCGGTAGAGTTGCTGCCTCACAGCGCCAGAGACCCGGGTTCGACCCTGACTACGGGTGCTGTCTGTATGGAGTTTGTACGTTCTCACCGTGAACGTTGTGGATTTTCTCCGGGTGATCCGGTTATATCCCACATCCCAAAGATGGATTCGGTAAAATTGTAAATTGCCCATAAGGTGTAGGATAGTACGGGGTGATCGCTGGGCGGCATGGGCTTGGTGGGCCGAAGGGCCTGTGTCCGCACTGTATCCCTAGTCTAAAGACATTGCAGTTTGTGAGACTGGATGGCAAAGTTAGACAGGCTGCTGGTAGGCCCAGAGTTTCTTAACCATGTTTCAAGCAGAACCACACACACTGGTTATCATTCAAGTGTAAGATGAGGAAGTTAATGTATTTCATTAACAATTGGAGCATAAAGTCCTGGTACAAGGAGAACTCAGTACAAGGTCAGGAAGCCACAGCCCCAGCTAAGCTATGGACAAGAACGCACACCAACACCTCCACTTCCTTAGAAGGTTCATGAAGTTCGGCATGCCCCAACAACTCACCAACTTTTGCAGATGCGCCATGGAAAGCATTTTATCGGGATGCATCGCAGTTTGGTATGGGAACAGATCCATCCAAGACCACATGAAATTGAAGAGAGTTGTGGACATAGCCCAGACCATCACACAAACCAACCTCCATTCCATTGACTCCATCTACACCTCAAGCAGCCTCGGCAAGGCCCAGCAGCATAATCAAGGACCAGTCTCACACCAGTCTCTCCCTCTTCTCCCCTCTCCCAACAGGCAAGAGGTACAGAAGTTTGAAAACGCACACCTCCAGATTCAGGGACAGTTTCTTCTCAGCTGTTATCAGGCAACTGAACCATCAGTTAGAGAGCGGTCCTGACCTCACATCCATCTCACTGGATATATTTGAACTATCTTTAATGGGACTTCTTCGGACTTTATCCTCCACAAAATATTGTACCTGTTAATCTGTTTCTATACACTGTGGACGCTTGATTATAAACATGTGTAGTCTTTTCTTTGACTGGTTTGCACGCAAACAAAAGCTTTTCACTGTACCTCTGTACACGTGACAATAATAAACTAAACTAAACTAAACTGGTCTAAATAAACACGGTGCCCCTCTGAAATAAGCAAGGTTTTGGTTTAAACCAGCATCGGGATCTGCAGTTCCTTCTTCCACTCTTCAACATTGATCACTGATTTAGAGCATGCAGGTGGATTTAACCAAATATAATGTATTTACAGTATGCTTGGTACAAAGCGTATGGTATATTCCACCTTCGGGCACTGTCAGAAAATTATCTTGCAGCTTTATAGTAGTCTGTATTTAGAGCATTGCGGCAGTTCTGGTCCAATCCTCACTGGTAGGATGTGGAGGCCTTGGAGAGGGGTCAGAAGAGGTTTACCAGAATGTTGCCTGGATCAGAAGGTTTTAATTATTAGGGGAGGGTGTCCAAAATGGGACTCTTATATCTGGAGCATCAGAGGTTCAGCAGAGACCTGACAGATGTATACAACATTGTAAGAGGTACTGACAGGGTGGACAATCAGAATCTGCTCCCCAGGATGGTAATGTCACACACTAAAGAGCATAGAAGGGTACGGGGAAAATGTAACCCTATTCCCTCAAGTCAAGTCAACTTTATTTGTCACATACACATACAAGATGTGCAGTGAAATGAAAGTGGCAATGACTGTGGAAAAAACTACAGAACAACAGAACAGAATAGAACAGAACCAGTATTTACATTTTAGAAAAAAAATTAAAAAGACACAACACAACACAACACAACACAACAGTAAATTGGTCCCTGGTGAGATAAGAGTTTACAGTCCTGATGTCCTGTGGGAAGAAACTCCGTCTCATCCTCTCTGTTTTCACAGCGTGATAGAGGAGGCGTTTGCCTGACCGTAGCAGCTGGAACAGCCCGTTGCTGGGGGGGTAGGGGTCCCCCATAATGTTGCTGGCTCTGGATCTGCACCTCCTGGTGTATAGGTCCTGCAGGGGGGCGAGTTTTAGTTCCCTTGGTGCGTTCGGCCGAACGCACTACGCTCTGCAGAGCCTTCCAGTCCTGGGCAGAGCAGTTCCCAAACCAGATTGAGATGTTGCCGGACAAGATGCTTTCTACAGCCCCAGAGTAGAAGCACTGAAGGATCCTCAGAGAGACTCTGAATTTCCTCAACTGCCTGAGGTGGTAAAGGCGCTGCCTTGCCTTACTCACCAGTGTAGCAATGTGTGTTGTCCATGTCAGATCCTCTGTGATGGTGGACTCCCAGGTATTTAAGCTGCTCACTCTATCCACAGTAGTCCCATTTATCTCCAGTGGCATGTACGTCCTCGGATGTTGAGCCCCTCTAAAGTCCACAATCAGCTCCTTAGTTTTTGTGACGTTCAAGAGGAGGCTGTTATCCTGACACCAGAGTGCCAGATCAGCCACCTCCTCCAGGTAGGCCTTCTCATCGTTATCGGAGATCAGGCCCACCACCACAGTGTCATCAGCAAACTTGATGATGGAGTTGGAGCTGTACCTTGCCGCACAGTCATGTGTGTACAGGGAGTACAGTAGGGGGCTAAGGACGCAACCCTGGGGGGATCCTGTGTTCAGGGTGAGGGGGTTGGAGGTATGTCTCCCCATCTTGACCACCTGCGGCCTGGCGATGAGAAAGTCCAGGACCCAGGCACACAGGGGAGTGTTCAGTCCCAGTTCCAGCAGCTTCTCAGCAAGTCTGGTGGGGACTATCGTATTGAAGGCTGAACTGAAGTCAATGAACAGCATCCTCACATAGCCCCCCTTCTGGCTGTCAAGGTGAGAGAGAGCGGTGTGCAGAACCTGGGAGACCGCATCGTCCGTGGATCTGTTCGGACGGTATGCGAACTGCAGCGGGTCCATGTTGCGAGGGAGGAAGGGGCAGATGTGGTTTTTGATCAGACTCTCAAAGCATTTCATGACCACTGAGGTGAGGGCCACCGGTCGGTAGTCATTCAAACAGGCTGGAGACGCATTATTAGGCACTGGTACAATAGTGGATCTTTTGAAGCAGGCTGGGACCACGGACTTGGCCAGGGATAGGTTGAATATTGTGGTGAGCACTGGAGCAAGCTGAGTAGCACATGACTTTAGTAATCGCCCAGATATACCATCTGGGCCTACAGCTTTCCTCGTGTTCACACGTGTCAGAGCCCTCCTCAAGTCGTGCTCAGACACCGAGAATGTGTGCACATCCCAGCGGTGGACCTCCCTCCAGCCTCGCTAGCCAGCGCGCTGACGATGTTGTTGTTAGCCGGCGAGCTAGGGATGTTGTTGCCCGCCTCATCGTGCATAGAAAGAGTTCAGGTCATCAGCTAAGGAGGTGCCGGCACTCCCGGTTGAGGGGGGGGCTGCTCCAGTAGTTATTTATAGTCCGTAGCCCCTGCCAAAGGCGCCTGGTGTCCAACTGCTCCATCTGCGACTCCATATTGTCCCTGTACCTCCTTTTAGCTTTCTTCACCACCCCTTCGCGGTCTGTAGGACTCTACCTTGTAGACGTCCATATTTCCGGATGCCAGGCCGGAGTTGTAGGCAGCGGTGCGAGCATTCAAGTCAACTCGAATGGACCTGTCCACCCAGGGTTTCTGATTAGGAAAGATGCTAACCCTTACCGTGGGGACGACGTTATCGGCTATTGTTGCAATGAAGTCCGTGACCGCTTCCGCGAACTCTCTGGAACTTGATGGGAACATGTTCCAGTCGACATCGCTCAGTGCATCCTGCAGCATGGCCTCTGAATGGTCAAACCACCGCTTTACGTCCCTCGTCACTGCCGCTTCCCGTACTATCCGTTGTTTATACTCTGGCAGCAGGAAAATGCAGTGTGGTCAGATTTTCCAAAAGGAGGGAGAGAAACGGCCTTGTAGCCTTTCCTGAACGGCGTGTAGCAGTGGTCCAACGTTCTTTCCCCCTGGTGATGGGGGGGGGAAAGAACATGTGATGTGTTGGCAGATGTTAGGCATGACCTTTTTGAGATTTGCCTTATTAAAATCTCCAGCCACCACCATAGCCGTATCAGGGTTCTTGTTTTGATGTCGACATAACACCATCATGTAGGGCTGATAATGCCGTGTCTGTGTCCGCATGCGGTTGTATGTCGATGGCTGTGACGATCACTGAGCTGAACTCCCGGGGAAGATAGAATGGACAGCACGAGATTGTCTTCCCTTCCCAGCTGCACTCTTTATTCCCCTACACGCTTTATTAGAGTCATAGAGTCATACAGCATGGAAAGAACCACCTCGGCCCAACTTGTCCTCGCCGGCCAACATGTCCCATCTGTACTAGTCCCACTACCTGCGTTTGGCCCACATCCCTCTAAACCTGCCCTATCCATATATTCATCTAAATGCTTCTTAATAATTGTGTTAGTCCCTGCCTCAACTACCTCCGCTGGCAACTCATTCATACATCTACCACCCTTTGCGTGAAAAAGTTACCCGAGATCCTTATTAAATTTCACCCCCCCCTCACTTTAAAACTTTCCCCTCTGGTTCTCGATTCCTCTACTCTGGGCAAGAGACTCTGTGCGTCTACCCGATATATTCCTCTCATGATTTTTATACACCTCTATAAGATCACCCCAAATCCTCCTGCGCTCCAAGGAATAGAGACCTATATCACTCAAACTCTCCCCGTAGATCAGACCCTCTTGTCCTGGAAACATCCTCGTAAACCTTCTCTACATCCTTTCCAGCTTGACAACATCCTTGTAACATGGTGCCCAAAACTGAACACAATACTCTAAATGCGGCCTCACCAACGCCTTATACAACTACAACATGACCTCCTAATACCATCTATCACTACTTTGCACCTTGTATTCCCATTAACTTCCCATCGATTCTTTTTGCTCTTAAACTACGCTCACAGATAACTTACAGTGGCCAAGTAACCTCCCAGGGCATCATTGAAAAGTGCGGGGCAACCAGAACACTCAGTGGAAATCGTTGTGGGCACAGGGAGAACGTGCAAACTCCACACAGACAACCCAGTGTGGAGTGCTGGATTTCCATGGTGTTGGGAATGAGCAATTTTGCGAGACTGAGCTGCGATGTAATACATTTTTGCATTATCCACAAACTGGATAAACAAGTCCTGATATATAGTGAAAAAAATCAAAGACATGTACTATAGACTTAAGTGCCTATCCCACTGTACGAGGTGATTCGAGAGTTCTCCCGAGTTTTCCCCTGATTCGAACTCGGAGAATGTCCGTAGCGGGTCCGTGGATAAAAAGTAACCATTTTTTTCATCCCGAGTATTTTTTTACTCGTGGACATTTTTCACAGTGTTGAATAAACGTCACCTGTTTACCGGATTTCCCGAGTACCTACCGTTACTCGTAGTAGCCGCTACGAGACATCCACGAAATTGTAAATTGCTCCTAGTGTGTAGGATAGTGCTAGCGTACGGGATAATCGCTGGTCGGTGCGGACTCGGTGAACTGAAGGGGCCGTTTCCATGCTGTACCTCAAAAGTCTAAAGTAATTAAATGAAAGAGAGTTATGGAACTGATAACTTAATGAAAGCTTGCAAACCTGAACCATAAACTGATTGCCTCTCCACAGGGGCTGCCTGATCTGCCAAATGTTTTCACATTTATTTTATAGTTTAGCAAAAGAAGACTGGAAGAAAGTAAGTTTTAAAGTTGCAGAAAGCTTCAAGGGGGAAATAGTGAGAGAATAGAGCACGTGTGTATGTTCCCATCTCCAAACTCCAAGATCTCGTCTCTTAAACCACCAAAGAACATAGGCACAAAAAGCTGGAGTAACTCAGCAGGTCAGGCAGCATCTCTGGAGAAACGGATTAGATGACGTTTCGGGTCAAGACACTCCTTCAGACTGAGAGTCAGGGGAGAGGGAAACTAGAGGAATGGAACAAATCAGAGCCGGCACCGCTGGCCAAGGAGCTCACAATGGTCGATTGGTGGCCATGGAAGAGGTGATGAAGAAAGGATAAGAACAGTGAAACTAGCAGGACACGTTGGGTATGGGAGGGACAGAGAGAGAATGCAAAGTGTTTAAGAAGGAAAATCGAAGGTAGACAAAAGTGCTGGAGAAACTCAGCGGGTGCAGCAGCATCTATGGAGCTAAGGAAATAGGCAACGTTTCGGGTCGAGATCCTTCTTCAGTCAGTCTGAAGAAGGGTTTTGGCATGAAACGTTGCCTATTTCCTTCGCTCCATAGATGCTGCTGCACCCGCTGAGTTTCTCCAGCACTTTTGTCTACGAGGGAATGCAAAGGTTACTTGAAGTTGGAGAAGTCAATGTTCATACCACTGGGGTGTAAGCTGCCCAAGTGAATATGAGGTGCTGTTCCTCCAATTTGAGCTGGGACTCACCCTGACAGTGGAGGAGGCCCAGGACCAGAAGGTCAGTGTGGGAATGGGAGTGGGGTAAAGGGTTTTACAACCAGGAGATCACGTAGGTCAAGGCGGACTGAGCGAAGGTGTTCAGCGAAACGATCGCTCAGTCTGAGCCCGGTCTCGCCGATACATAGGAGTTCATATTGAGAACTTCGAAGAACATCTGGAGGAGAAGAATTCAATGGAATGAGGCTGATATCAGACCTTAGGAGCTCAAAACTCAGGAAAACCTAAGTTGAGAAAATTTGAGAAAATAAGGAAATTTGCAAAAAAGGACACAAAGTGCTGGAGCAGGTCAGGCAGCATCTCTGGGGAACATGGATAGGGTAGGTTTAGGGTCATGACCCTAGTCTCAAAGTCTTAGTCCGAAGAAGGGTCCCACCTCGAAATATCACCTATCCACGTACTCCGTACAGATGGCGCAATGGGCTAAGTGTTCGGCTGGCATCTGGAAGGTTCGAATCCCGCTTGGAGTGCATACTGTCGTTGTGACCTTGGGCAAGACACTTCACCCACCTTTGCCTGCGTGTGAATGTGTGTGAATGCGTGTGAGTGATTGGTGGTGGTCGGAGGGGCCGTAGGCGCAGATTAGCAGCCACGCTTCCGTCAGTCTGCCCCAGGGCAGCTGTGGCTACAGAAGTAGCTCACCACCACCGAGTGTGACTGAGGAGTGAATGAATAATGCGATGTAAAGCGCCTTGAGTATTAGAAAGGCGCTATATAAATCCCATCCATTATTATTATTATTATTATTATGTGTATATATACACAATGAACTTTTTCGTTGTGTGTGCGTATGTGTGTGTGTGTGTATATATACTCACAATATATATGACTACATATATGAGTGTATTTGTGAGTATGTGTATATATATACACTCACGGATCTTTTTTCTCTCTCGTTTATTAGATGGTTTACAGTGTACTAGGTTTTCATAAACACCAAAGAGCGAAAAGGCAATAAGAAAAGAACGTGGTGGTACGTTGGTGCAGCGGTAGAGTTGCTGCCTCACAGCGCCAGAGACCCGGGTTCGATCCTGACTATGGGTGCTGTCTGTACGGAGTTTGTACGTTCTCCCTGTGACCTGCGTGGGTTTTCTCCGAGATCTCCAGATTCCTTCCACACTCCAAAGACGTACAGGTTTGTAGGTTCATTGTCTTGGTATAATTGTAAATTGTCCCGAGTGTGTGTAGGATAGTGTTAGTGTGCGGGGATGGCTGGTCGGTGCGGACTTGGTGTGTCGAAGGCCTGTTTCTACGCTGTATTTCTAAACTAAAGTCAACTGAAGTAAACAACCCTAGACCTGGAGGAACTCAGCTGGTCAGGCAGCATCTTTGAGGGACTGAGCAGACGGTGTTTCGGGTCAGTTCCCTTCTTGAGACTGAAGAGGGGTCCCGACACAAAATCTCATCTGGCCATTCCCTCCACAGATGCTACCTGACCAGCGGAGTGTTTTGCTCAAGGTACAAGCATCTGCAGTTTCTTGTGTCCCCATTAGGAACCTCGCAAGTAGCCTGATTGTGGAGGTGGAATGTATGGCTAAGCATCGAAATACAGATTCTGTTTCAAACTTCACCAAGGGGATAGGTGATGGAGATATTGTTGCTTAGGATAGAAATAAAGAACTGCAGATGCTGGTTAATACACAAAAGGATACAAAGTGCTGGAGTAACTCAGCAGGTCAGGCATCATATCCGGAGAACATGGATAGGCGATATTTTGGGTCGGGACGTTTTGTATCTGAAGAAGAGTCTTGACCCGAAATGTCGGCTATCCATGTTCTCCAGAGATGATGCTTGACCTGCTGAGTGACTCCAGCACTTTGTGTTGTTAGAGATTAGAGATTCCTTTATTTGTCATTCAGACCTTTCGGTCTGAACGAAATTTCGTTGCCTGCAGTCATACATATAATAATAAATAACAAAACACACAATAAACACAAATTAACATCCACCAAGTCGTCAAGTCAAGTTTATTTGTCACATACGCATACGAGGTGTGTGGTGAAATGTTGAGAATGCTTGAGGAACCGGAGGCCCACAGCACAGAGATAGGCCCTTCAGCCCAATAGGTCCAGGCTAACCAGCAAGCGCCCATTCACACTAATCCGGATTGGGAGTCAATTGTTAGTGCGTTTCCGCTGAGCCTTCAAGATCCCAGGCACACAACCACTCAGTGTGGAAGAGAACTTGGGATAGCACAGAATATTTTAGTCCATCCTCTTGGGGTCCAATATAAATGGAGAAAGGAGCAAACAATCTCTCAAATTGTCTCTCATCCTTCTAACCCTCCTGAGTCAATGGTTCAACGGATATTTAATTGTCACATATGCAATTGAACATCATGCAGTGAGATCCATTTTTCATATATTAATG
>JAXLNO010003072.1:58555-88484 GCA_038087875.1 Malacoraja senta
ACTCCAGTAAATACAAGCCTAGTTTTTTTATATCTTTCCTCATATGACAGTCCCGCCATCCCAGGGATCAATCTCGTGAACCTACGCTGCACTGCCTCAATCACAAGGATGTCCTTCCTCAAATTAGGAGACCAAAACTGTACACAATACTCCAGATGTGGTCTCACCAGAGCCCTATACATTACCATAACTTATGGAAGGCCCATTCAGAAGCCTTATAACAGAAGGGGAAGAAGCTGTTCCTGAATGGTGGTGCGCGCTGTCAAGCTTTCTGTCCAATAGGAGCAGGAAGAAGAAGGAATGAGGGGGGGGCGAGGCAGATGTGTAGGAAGGAAGTGCAGATACTGGTTTACACCGAAGATAGACACAAAATGCTGGAGTAACTCAACGGGCCAGGCAGCATCTCTGGAGAACAGGGAGAGAGAGAGTGTGAGTGAGAGAGGGAGAGTGAGAGAGAGAGAGACACACACACACAGAGACACAGAGAGAGGGAGACAGAGAAAGAGAGAAAGAGAGAAAGTGAGGGAGGGAGATGGAGAGAGAGAGTTAGTGAGAGTTGAGAGAGGGGATTGAAAGACTGTTCGAGAGAGAGTTTGAGAGAGAGGGAGAGAAAATGGGAGGGAGAGAGAAAGAGAGAGAGAGCGAGCTTATCCCGCGGTCTAGGCATAAGCTCAGGGGCGACCGCGCCTTTGCGGTTGCAGCTCCTAGACTGTGGAACAGCATCCCTCTTCCCATTCAAACTGCCCCCTCCATCGACTCTTTTAAGTCGAGACCTAAAACCCATCTTTATTCTCAAGCCTTTCTTGACGTCCTCTGAGGGAGGGCTATATGTATGTATTTATGTATGTACTTAATCTATGAACCACTGTTGTATAACGTTAGTATCTCCACCAATGTAAAGCACTTTGGTCAACGAGAGTTGTTTTTTAAAATGTGCTATAGAAATAAAAGTGACTTGACTTATCGTGAGAGAGAATATATAAGGCACAACAGTGAGGAGAATAGAAATAGGCTACAAGACTTTCTTTCGGCATCCACAAGCACAAGGAATGTCCAAGTGAACACTGGACATCTTGGAGATAAGATTGAGGAAATGGATACAATAGATAAGAAAATGGTGGAGGAGTTAAACAAATATTTTGCCCCATGCATTATTGCAGTCGATACTACAACCATCCTGTTAATACTAAATAATGCTGAGGAGGAACTAAAACTCATCACACCAAGGTAGTGGATACATTCGATATATTCTTCCAAAAATCCAGAGATTCTGGAAACGAATGCGTGAATTGAAAAACTGTCAGTGTGGCTCTCCTATTGAAAAGGGAGGAGATTAGAAAGTGGATAACCATCAATTGATTAGTCTAACGTCTATTATTGGAAAAAGGTTAGAATCAATTATTAAGGAAGGAACAGCAGCCCACGTGGAAACTCCTAATGTAATCAGGCAGAGTCAGCACAGCTTCACGGAGGGGAAATCATGAATGACAAATTTATTGGATGTTATCTGAGGAAATGGATGGAGGGAAACCAGGAGATGTTTGTATCTGGATTGGCCAGCAACATTTTAGATTTAGTTTTTAGTTTTACAGATGGAGCTTGGAAACATGCCCTTCAGCCCATCAAGTCCACAGTAATCAAAGATCACCGTACACTAGTTCTACCCCACACACACGGGACAATTTACGGAGGCCAATTAACCGGCAAATCTGCATGTCTTTGGAGTGTGGGAGGAAACCGGAGCACCCGGGGAAAACCCACGCGGTCACAGGGAGAACGCACAAAATCCGTACAGACAGCACCCGTAGTCAGGATTGAACCTGGGGCTCTAGTGCTGTGCCACCGTGCCGCCCTCTGTTGGAGATACAGCGTGGAAACTGGCCGTTTAGCCCACTGAGTCCGCGCCAACCAGCGATCCCCGCACACTATATCTATCCGAAAGACTAGGGACAATTTACAGAGGCCAGTGAACCTACAAAATAAATGAATGAATGAATGAATGAATGAATACTATATTGTCATGTGTGAGAAGTCACAGTGAGATTCTTTGCTTGCGAACCCAGGGTATGCAAATAGTCGCCACATAAAGGGCGCTGATAAAGTTACAAAGTATACACAGTATCCGCACCAGGTCCGCCTTAGTTCTCCCTTTCCCCCACCCCGACCTACCCCCTCCCTCATGGCGGTCCCCCCACGCCGAGTCCTCCTTTGTTCCTTCCCCCGGCAGCGGCGTCCTCACTTCTACGTGTCTGTCCTCGTCCGTCGGTCGGCGCCATCATCGACCGCCACACCGACCTCTCCACTATAGCCGCCGGGTCGTCTCCGTGGTGCCGAACCTCCATGGTGACTTTGGAGTGTGAGAGGAAACCGGAGCACCTGGAGAAAACCCACCGGGAGAACGTGCAAGCTCCTCACAGACAGCACCCATAAAGTGTTGGATTAGCCATTGTGCCTTTGAATGGTGGAATAGATTCAAGGCACTGAACAAGCTCTACTTTCCCATTCTTCTTGTGATCTTATGTGTTGCTACCCAATTGAAAAACGTAAAAGAAAAAAATATTGTTATCACTTAACTAATTGAAATAATATTCACAGAATGTTATGTGGATAAATAATCCCATGATAAATACCTAAAACATTTTAAGTGTAAAGTTTTTGCAGTATGGGTGGCATGGGGGTGCAGCTGGTCTCACAGCACCAGAGACCTGGGTTCTGTCGGGTGCTGTCTGTACGGAGTTTGTACCCAGTTCTCCCCATGACCTGCGTGAGTTTTTGGGGGATCTCCGGATTCCTCCCACACTGGTCTAAGCAAAGACTAGGTTAAATGGCTTGGTATAATTGTAAATAGGCTTTAGTGCGTGTAAGATAGTGTTAGTGTGCGAGGATCGCTGGTGGGCCGAAGGGCCTGATTCCGTGCTGCATCTCTAAACTAAAAAAAACATAATTATTGATCACACTTTGGTCTACTCTCGAGCAAATCACAAAGTCTCAATGGGTCAGGCAGCATCTGCAAAGGATATGGATAGGCAACATTTATTTAGACCAGGGGTTCCCAACCTTTTTCGTCCCGTTTACCCCTGGCAACTTTTCAAAAGTAAATTTACCCCCACCCTGTTTTTGTTCAGTAATTTGAAGTTACACTTCTACCATAAAGGGGACATTTTAAAATACTGTTTTTAAACATTATTATTTTAAGTTCCGGAATCGACAAATTTAATCGCTGGGGGGTAAATTTACCCCAGGTTGAGAACCGTTGATTTAGACTGAAGAAGGATCCCGCCTGTCCATGTCCTTCAGAGATGTTGCCTGCCAGTCAGTATCTTTATCCTAGAATGGGCACAGCTTCAAGGCAAATGGGGCAAGGTTCAACGGAGATGTGCAGGGTAGGTTTTGTACAGAGGGTAGTCAATGTGCTGCCAGGGTTGAAGACTGAAGCAGATGCATCAGAGGCATTTAAAACAACTTTTATTAGATAGGCACATGGATATGTTGGGAATGAAGGGATATCCGTAGGTTATCCTATGGATGCAGGTTTAGTTGTGCAGGTTTGGTTTAGTTTAGTTTGGTTTAGTTTAGAGATACAGCGTGGAAACAGGCCCTTTGGCCCATCGAGTCCATGCCGACCAGCGATCAGCCCATACTCTAGCACTATCCTACACATTAGGGACAATTTACAACTTTTACAGAAGCCCATTAACCTACAAACCTGGGAGTGTGGGAGGGAACCGGAGCATCCAGAGTTAACTCACGCGGTCACAGGGAGAACAGGCAAACTCCGTACAGACAGCACCTGTAGCCAGGTTCGAACCCGGATCTCTGGCGCTGTGAGGCAGCAACTCTACCGCTGCGCCACCGTGCCGCCCCAGGTAGATACGTGATGGTCTTGGTATCATGTTCGGTACAGACATTGTGGGTCTGAGGGCCTGTTCTTTTCCTGCACTGTTATATGTGCTACGTTCTATGTCCTATTTTCCATGACCCACTGAGGTATTTCAGCATTGAGTGATACAGCGTGGAAACAGGCCCTTTGACCCAACTCGCCCACACTGACCAACATGTCCCATCTACACCAGTCCTTCCTGCCCACGTTTGGCCCATGTCCCTCCAAACCTGTCCTATCCATGAACCTGTACTTTGTATTTTGCTCAAGTTTCCAGCTTCCTTGTTTCTACTCTAATTTAACAATCGGATTAAAACCGTACACAGATATGCTGGCATACATCCCCCAGCAAAGAGGCTTTGTACACGTGCCTCTCCTCTGTTACCTGCCCCAGGGATTGATAAGGACTTTGGTGCCCCCTGCTGTTCCCGTGAAACTGTGCATGACAGACCCTGGCTACTGATTCCTGGGTCCAGAGTCCGTGGAAAAGTAGATAGTTCTGTGAAGTGTTTTTGTTTTCATTAAACCATTCCATGGACGGCTTTAGCACAGGAACGATGGCCTTTTCTGATCTTCTTTTGTCTGTCAATGACTGGTATTGATGGGCGGCACGGTGGCGCAGCGGTAGAGTTGCTGCCTTACAGCGCCAGAGACCCGGGTTCGATCTTGACTACAGGTGTTGTCTCTATGGAGTTTGTACATTCTCCCTGTGACCTGCGTGGGTTTTCTCCAGGTTCTCCAGTTTCCTCCCGCACTCCAAAGAAGTGCAGGTTTGTAGGTTAATTGGCTTCTGTAAATTGTCCCTGGAGTGTAGAATAGAACTAGTATATGGGTGATCACCGGGCCAAAGGGCCTGTTTCCTCGTTGTACAGTATTTCTCAAGATTAAAGTAAAGTAGTCTGTCCAATCTTCCTCGTAGGCCAACCCACGCTAAATATTCTGAGAACCACGTCTAATAATTTAATATATTTTCTTACTTAAGTAGACCAAAGTAGATGCTGGTTACCAAATAAGACACAAAGTGCAGGAGTAACTCTGTGGGTCAGGCAGCATAGATAACGTTTCGGGTCGGGACCCTTCTTCAGTCTGGTTTCTGAAGAAGGGTTCTGACATGAAATGTCACCGATCCATGTTCTCCAGAGTTGCTGCCTGACATATTAAGTTACTTCAGCACTTTCTGTCTTACTTTTAAGGAGACCAATGCTGCACCGCGTACTCCAGCTTGGTCTCACCTTCGCCTTATATTGCTGATTCATCAAAAGTACCTGAGGAAGGAGATGAGATCTAGGTATAAACATCTCATCAAACGGGCAGCGTCTATTAAGGAGCAATACTCTGACAGGGTGGCATCCAATTAGTGCTGAATCACCAAATGATTCTACACTTCACGCTGCCTCGGCAAGGCCGGCAGCATAATCAAGGACCAGTCTCACTCCCTCTTCTCCCCTCTCCCATCAAGCAAGAGGTACAGAAGTGTGAAAACACACACCTCCAGATTCAGGGACAGTTTCTTCCCAGCTGTTATCAGACAACTGAACCATCCTCTCACCTACTAGAGAGTGGTCCTGATGTACTATCTACCTCACTGGAGACCCTCGGACTATCTTAATCGGACTTTATCTTACACTAAACGTTATTCCCATTATCCTGTATCTGTACACTGTGGACGGCTCGAATGTAATCAGGTATATTTTTTCCACTGAATGGATAATACTCAATAAAAACGTTGCACTGTACCTCGGTACATGTGACAATAAACTAAACTAAACTACACTAAACTGTATACAACATAAAAGATAATTTGACATGTGAAGTCTGTACCACAAACATGTAGCAAACTCCACTTTGATTCAGATTCAGTGTGTTTATTGACATACACAGCAAGGTGTAATTAAATTCCTTGTTCATGTGAAGCTCACAGAGTAAGTATACATACAGTAAGGATAACTACCACGGTAAATACAATGATTACAGCAGAATGGTGCAAAGTTCGTCATGCAAACTGAAGTTATGAAAAAAAATCTTAAACTACCACAATGGAATAGATACATGAGGCAGCAGCTCTGGAAAGAAGGAGTGAAAGAGGTGATTGCTTCAGGAGTCCAGTATCAGAAAGTAGCGGTACTTAAGTTTGGTCGTCTGGGCTCTCATAAGTTCAGAAGTGTTAGAAGCAGACTTAGGCCATTCAGCACATCAAGTCTACTCCGCCATTCAATCATGGCTGATCTATCTCTCCCTCATAACCCCATACCCTGCCTTCTCCCCATAACCCCCGACACCTGTACTAATCAAGTCTACCTACCTTTGCTTTACAAATATCCATTGACTTGGCCTCCACTGCCTTCTGTGGCAATGAATTCCACAGATTCACCACCCTCTGAATCCTCCTCATCTCCTTCCTAAAGGAACGTCCTTTTATTCTGAGGCCATGCCCTCTGGTTTTAGACTCTCCCACTAGTGGAAACATCCTCTCCACATCCACTCTATCCAGGCCTTTCACTATTCGGTAAGTTTCAATGAGGTCCCCCCTCATCCATCTAACTCCAGCGAGTTCAGGCCCAGCGACGTCAAATGCTCATCGTACATTAACCCACTCATTCCTGGGATCCCAACATCCTGTATCTTCCCCCAGAAGGTAGAAGGGAGAAAAGGGAATGGCCACATTCTTGCCGACACCTCCAGCCTTCCTGATGCAACACACTCTGTAGGGGATGGAAGGAAGGGATAATCTGGACGGAAGGAAGGGACAATCCCGTGATGGACTGGGCAGTGTTCACCACTCTCTACAATCCTCTCCCCACAGCCCCACCAATTATTTCTTGTCAGGTGTTTATCCATCTCCCACTGCTTCCCCTGGCAGTACATCCCAGACCCTGACTACTCTCTGCATGAAAATGCTCTTTCTCATTTGGTCCTTTTGCCTCAAGTCTCCAAATTCCTAACTTCTTCCCATTTTTCTCCATCAACTCTGCCTCTATCTTTCAGGACAGCACGGTGACGCAGCGGCAGAGTTGCTGCCTCACAGCGCCAGGGACCCAGGTTCCATCCTGACCACGGGTGCTGTCTGTACGGAGTTTGTACGTTCTCCCCGTGACCTGTGTGGGTTTTCTCCGGGATCTCTGGTTTCCTCCCACACTCCAAAGACGTACAGGTTTGTAGGATAATTGGCTTGGTATGTTTGTAAATTGTCCCCAGTGTGTGTAGGACGGTGTTAATGTGCGGGGATCGCTGGTCGGCAGCGACTAGGTGGGCCAAAGAGCCTGTTTCCGCACTGTATAACTAAACTAAATTAAACTAAAGATTTTAAAAACCTCTATTGCCTTTCTTCAATGATCTCCTCTCTTTCAAGAAAACATTCCAAGCTTCTTTAACCTATTTATATAACCAAGAATATGGTTATGGAATCATTTTATAATCATCGAGTCATAGTCTTACAGTATGTCCCAGCTACACTAGTCCCACCTGCCTGCGTTTGGCCCATATCCCTCTAAACCTGTCCTATCCATGTTTAGTTTAGTTTAGATTAGAGATACAGCACAGATACAGGCCCTTCGGCCCACCGGGTCTGTGCCAACCAGCGATCCCCGCACATTAACACTATCCTACACCCACTAGGGACACTTTTTACATTTACCGAGCCAATTGACCTACAAACCTGTACGTCATTGGAGTGTGGGAGGAAACCGAAGATCTCGGAGAAAACCCACGCAGGTCACGGGGTGAATGTACAAACTCCGTACAGACAGCACCCGTAGTCGGGATCGAACCTGGGTCTCCTGCGCTGCATTCGCTGAAAGGCAGCAACTCGACCGCTGCGTCACCCTGACCGCCTAAATGTTTAAATGTTTTTTAAACGTTGTCGATGATACCAGCCCCAACTCCTTCCTCTGGCAGCTCATTCTATACACACACCACCTTTTGTGTGAAAAGATTACCCCCTCAGATTCCTATTAAATCTTTCCTCCTTCACCATAAGCCTATGTCCTCTAGTCCTCGATTCCCCTACTCTGGGCAAGAAACACTCTGCGCCTACCCAATCTATTCCTCTCATGATTGTGTACACCTCTATAACATCATCCCTCATCCTCCTGCCACCTTTTGGTTAATCTCATCTGCACCTTCATCTGAGGTGACGAAGTCTTCACCTCTTTCCTAAGATATGAAGCACAGTAATGAATAGCGTGCTCTTGTTGGAGCTGAACCAATATTTGATATAAGCTCGAAAATAGACACAAAATGCTGGAGTAACTCAGCGGGACAGGCGGCATCTCTGGAGAGAAGGAATGGGTGACGTTTTGGGTTGAGACCGATCTTCAGGCTGCAGAGATATGTTTGTTTCACATCCCCTCCTGATGGGATTGAGGCTGCACAAGCACAAATGAGTGCCCATTCGGGTCGAGACCCTTCATCAGCGTGGGGGTGAGACAGTGAGACGGACAGCAAGGGTTACTTGAAGTTAGAGAAATCAATATTCATACCGCTGGGTTATAAGTTGCCCGTCACTTCCCCACCCTAGTTCTCCGAATAGTTTCACTGTCCTCCTGATTAACTTTACTGTGTGTATGCCTCATTGTCACCTTCCCCTTAGCCAACAACGAACCATTCTACATTTCCTTGGTAGACAAAAATGCTGGAGAAACTCAGCAGGTGAGGCAGCATATATGGAGCGAAGGAAATAGGCGACGTTTCAGGTCTCGATCCGAAACATCACCTATTACCTTCACTCCATAGATGCTGCCTCACCCGCTGAGTTTCTCCAGCATTTTTGTCTACCTTTCGATTTTCCAGCATCTGCAGTTCCTTCTTAAACATTCTACATTTCCTTGATCATCGTCTGCTTTGATCTGTTCTTTTCATACCTTACACGTTCTTTGTCTCCTTCCATATCTTGTTTTCCTCCCACCCGACTATCAGTCTGAAGAAGAGACTCGACCTGAAACTTTACCCATTCCTTCTCTCCAGAGATGCTTCCTGACCCGTTGAATTACTCCAGTATTTTGTGTCTATCTTCGGTGTAAACCAGCATCTGCAGTTCTTTCCTGCAGATTCTATATACTGTAAGCTCATTGTGACCTCTTTGCTTTTGTACTCCATGCTGCTATTTCTACAGCCCAGGAACCGATATGCATTTTAACCACTTTCATATGTCCCCAGCCACTTTCCATGAACTATGTACATATATTGGCCCCTGTCTCTGTTACTGCTTCCTTGTTAAGATTGGGGACTTCAGTTAATATTTACTCTTATCTTCCATCCCCACCATAATGTTTCAAGCTTTTCAACGTTAAACAACATCTGCCAATTCTCTGCCCATTTCACCAGCCCACCTGCCCCCTGAGGTCATAGAGTCAGACATTACGGAAACAGGCCCTTCGGCCCAACATCCACGCTGACAATGATGCCCCATCTAAGCAGGTCCATTTACCCATCTTTAGCTCAATTCCCTCTAAATCTTTCCTATCCATGTACCCATGCAAATGTCTTTTGAATGTTGTTAATATGCTCGCTTCAACTACTTCTTCTGGCAGCTCATTCCACTCCCCCACCACCCTCTGTGTGAAAAGGTTGCCCCTCAGGCTCCTATTAAATCTTCTCCCCCTCACCTTAAACCTATGCCCACTAATCTCGGTTTCCTTAAGCCCCTGTCCCACTTAGGCGATTTTTTTTGGCGACTACAGGCGACTAGGCTGTCGCCACATGGTCGCGGGGTGACGCCTGTATGGCCGTGAGTCGTCTCCTCAAGTTGCCTAAAGAGTCGTAACGTTTTTCTGCTCACCGCTGGATTTTGAAATGCTCAAAATTTTTCGCTGACTGTGGGCTTGACCTAACTTGTCTTCTCCTGTCGTAGGTTGTTGCCGTAGGTTGTCGCCAGGTGATGTTGGTTGTCACTGGGTGGTGACTTTGGTGAATTCCATTGGCGACCACCTACGTCAACCCACGTCAACCGGCGACAGGTATCGGCGACTGAATTGTCGTCAGTTGCCTTCAGTTGTCGCCGACAGGGTCGTAGCTTGTCGTAGCTTGTCGCGAATGGACGTAGGTTGACTTTGGTTGTCATATGTTGTCGCCTGTGTGGTCGTATTTTGTCGTAGGTGTGGTCGTCCTAATGGGTCGCCGGTTGTCAGTAGCTTGCTGTAGCTTGACGTCGACTTGGTATTAGCTTGTCGTAGACATTGTCGTAGGGGGGGGGGGGGTCCAGTCGCCAGTTTTTCGGCGACCTGCTACGACTGTGAGAGTCGCCGAAAAAATCGCCTAAGTGGGACAGGCCCTTTATACCTATCAGTTCAATTATCAGTTTCAGTTTAGTTTATTGTCACTTGTACCGAGGTACAGTGAAATTTTTGTTGTGTCCTAACCGGTCAGCAGAAAGACAATACATGATTTCAATCGAGCCATTTACAGTGTACACGATGAGGGAATAACGTTTAGTGCAAGATAAAGACAGCAAAGTCTGATCAAGGATAGACCGAGGGTCACCAATGAGGTAGACAGTAGTTCAGGACCGCTCTCTGGTTGTGGTAGGATGATTCAGTTGCCTGATAAAAGCTGGGAAGAAACTGTCCCTGAATCTGGAGGTGTGCTGGGGGAAAAAAACTGTGCATTCACCCTTTCTGTCTCCGTCATGGATCACGCCACAACCTAATACGCTCCAAGGAATAGTTAAACCCTGCCCAACCTCTTTATTGTATCGAGATACAGCGCTGAAACAGGCCACTTCGGACCGCCGAGTCTGCACCAACCAACAATCACCCCATCCACTAGCAGTACCCCACCAACTCGGGGCAATTTATCTTTTCACCAAAGCCAATTAACCTACAGACTTGTACGTCCTCGAAGTGTCGGAGGAAGCCGGAGCACCCGGAGAAAACCCACGCAGGTCACCGGGAAAACGTACAAACTCTGTTCAGACAGCACCCATAGTCAGGGTTGAACCCGGGTCACTGGCGCTGCAAGGCAGCAATTCTACCGCTTCTAGGGCCACCGTGCCGCCCCTTAGAAGCCCCACCTGTTAGTCCCATGAACCCATCTTTAGCTCATATCCCTCTAAACCATCTAGAGCTCTTTAGCTCTTCCTGTAGCTTAGGCCCTCGAGTCCTGGCACCATCTTATTACTTACTTTCTCACTACACTCCTGTTTACATGTCTATCCACTATTGCTGAAGTTACAAGGGCTAATCCACCTTTAATTTTGGTTTAGGTTAGTTTAGTTTAGGTCAGAGATACAGCGCGAAAACAGGCCCTTCGTCCCACCATGTCCGCGCAGACCAGCGATCCCCACACACTAAAGGTCCTGTCCCACTTTCACGACCTAATTCACCACCTTTTTTACTCGTGGACATTTTTCATCAGGCTAGAAAAAATGCCCCGACCTACTTGATGCCACGAGTACCTACGACTAGCATCACTGCCTGCTACGACCTACCTATGACCTCCTATGACCTCGTGACGACCATGCTGCGAGTATGAGTCAAGGGCAAACTCAGTAGAGCTCATGAATTAGGTCGTGAAAGTGGGACCGTCCCTTAACACTATCCGACACGCACTAGGGACAATTTACATTTAATCCAAGCCAATTAACCTACAAACCTGCACGTCTTTGGAGTGTGGGAGGAAACTGGAGATCTCGGAGAAAACCCACATGGTCATGGGGAGAACGTGTAAACTCGGTACAGACAGCACCCATAGTCAGGATCGAACCTGGGTCTCTGGCGCTGTTAGCGCTGTAAGGCAGCAACTCTACCGCTGCGCCACCGTGCCGCCCACACCGTGCCGGTATCCTATATAAGTTCCTGGAGTAAAAGTAGCGATAGACATCTGTGGGCTGGGAGGATGGGGATGAAAGGAAACAGAAACCAAAGACAAATCGTTATGGGCCTGTCCCACTTGGGTGATTTTTCAGACGGCTGCCGGCGACTGTTAAGTTGCCAGCAGTCGCCTGAAAAACTGGCAACTGGAATGGCGACTGTCAGAGTGGAACACACAAAAACACAAACACATCGCTTCCTTCACCAGCCCGTTATGCAGGCGGGGGAGCGCTGTCTGAGTGCAATTCACACGGTGCAAAGCCAATGTGATACAGACACACACCGCGATGAACAGGAAGGTTGGTGCTGTAATTAAGATGGCTAAAGCACAGTGTATGGTAAGTCCTTTAATAGAGGGGGGGAGAGGGGGGAGAGGGGGGAGAGGGGGGAGAGGGGCGAGCGGGGGGGGGAAGCGGGAGAAGGAGTGGAGACAACTTTTAAGAAGCCAAACAACTTTTAAGAAGCCAGAGATACACGGCCGTGAAGCTCGGCGGACATTAACATTACCGGTCAGTTATCCTTGGTTCTGAAAACTTCTGCTCACTTTTTGTTTTCCCAATGAGCCACTGAAATTCACCGGTCAGCGCCGGCTACCACCTACGAGAACCTTCGACCTCCTGGCGACCCACCTACAGCACGAGAATTCTCGCTATTCTCCATGGCGGCTTAATTCTAGTCGCCGCTAATTTTTCAACATGTTGAAGAATTCGCGGCGACCATAATGAGGCCGCGACTAGTTCCCAGAATGCGGGAACTCCTCACGACCATGAAGGCAACTCCCCGGCAACCACCTGCGAACATGTGGCGACCATATGGCGACTGCATAGTTTCCTGCAGTCGCCTAAAAAGTCGCCTAAGTAGGGCAGGCCCACTTTTGTAACATTGTACATTTGTAACATTGATAAACTCATGGAAGAGGATACAGGTGGCGCAGCGGTAGAGTTGCTGCCTAAAAGGCCTGTCTCACGAGTCTGCGGTCATTGGTGGCGAAACGGGAAGAATCTACCGCTCCTGGGCCGCCATAGACCGCGCACTCGTGAGAACGCACAATTCCAGGGCCGTGCGGCGGTGTTCCCAACACCGCACGGTGCTAAAATAAAACCTACACTGTTCAAAAATATTTTCCTACCGCACAGCCGCCACCAGTGATGCACGAGTGTGGCACGGCCGCCCGCACGGGCCGCTGCCAGTGTGGCTCGAGCGCCGTGCGTCGAACTTGCACCGTCACAGCCTCCGCCAGTGAGGCACGTGTGCGGCACGGCCGCTGGCACAGCCACCGCTACAGCGCCGCGATCAGGACGGCCGCCGCCACAGCCGCCGCTCGTGAGTCACGTGCGGCGGGCCGACGTCATCGCAGTCGGCCCGCCCTTTTTTTTACTTACCGCAAGCACGTGGGACCAGCCGTATTTAAATCACTCGGCCCCCTCGCAGCATCCGTGCGGCGCTCCCGTGGCTAGGCTCGGCGCTCTCGCCGTTGCCGTGCGGTCCACTCTACAGGCGAAGCCACGCTTCACCGCCGATGACCGCAACACCGTAAGACAGAGCCTTTACAGTGTCGGGTTTGATCCTGACCATGGGTGCTGTCTGAGCTGAATTTGTACATTCTCCCCATGACCTGAGTGGCTTTTCTCCGGGATCTCCGGTTTCCCCCCACACTCCAAAGATATACCGGTTTGGAGGTTAATTGGCGTCGGTTTAATTTATAAATTGTCCCTAGTGATTGTAGGATAGCATTAGTGTGCGGGGATCGCTGGTTGGTGTGGGCTGGGTGCAAAGTGAACTAAAGGGTATAAAAAAATAGTCCACACTTCGTAATAACACGATTTAAATTCTCCTCAAGTTGGTATATTTTAACCGCATGGTTGACCTCAGAATTGTCCTGTTCAATAACAAGATCATTTGAAATCTATGGATCTGTTCCCATCTTGCCCAATGTATCAGATTAGCTATACATTATAATCAGTTCATTAACTTTGACAGTATTGAATATCAAGTGGGGGTAAATAGTCACATTTATTTACAATAGATTCTTCACAACCTCTATGTCCTTCTTTAGGTATCATCTCCGAGATGTGAAAGAAGGAACAGCAGACGCTGGTTTACATCGAAGACAGACACAAAATGCTGGACAGGCAGCATCGGGACAGGCAGCATCTCTGGAGAGAAGGAATGGGTGACGTTTCAGGTCGAGGCCCTTCTTCAGACTGAGAGTCAGGGGAGAGGGAGACTACAGGTGTGGAAGGGTAAGGTGTGGAAGGTCTACCTTCGATTTCTCCAGCATCTGCAGGTCTTTCTTAAACGAAGGGTAAGGTGTGAACACGACAGATCAAAGCAGACAACGATCAAGGAAATGTAGAATGGTTCATCGTTGGCTGAGGGGAAGGTGACAACGGCATACAAACAGTAAAATTAATCAGGAGGGCAGTGGAACTAGGGTGGGGGAGAGACAGAGAGAGAGGGTAAGCAAGGGTTACTTGAAGTTAGAGAAATCAATATTCATACCGTTGGGCTGTAAGCTGCCTAAGCGAAATATCCGAGATGTTCTGTCAATAGTTGCCAGTGAAATGTGTGCGTTGTATGTGTAATGTTTGGCTGTGATACGTCTGGTTTTCGATTCCTCGTTGAACCTAACTCTTGTCCACTCTTACTCCTCACCTGCTCCGCATCCAGCAGTGTTAAAAGCAGGAGAAATGTCCTTCGTGCAAAACAAACTCAGCGGGTCACGCAGCATGGTGGTGTTGCTGCCTTATGGCACCCGAGACCTGGGTTCGACCCTGACTACGGGGCTGTCTGTAATATCATAGCGCACTCACGAGATGCTTCGCAGTTCAGCACATTGTATTCCACCAGCCGCCATCTCACGCATTCCCTGAGTCTGACATTATCCCCTGAAACATCTCTGTATCATCCTCACAGTGGTGGAGTTGCTGCCTTACAGCGCCAGAGACTCGGGTTCGATCCTGACTACGGGGGGCTGTCTGTACGGAGTTTGTACGTTCTCTCTGCGACCAAGTGGGTTTTCTCCAGGTGCCCCGGTTCCCTCCCACATTCCATGACGTACAGGTTTGGAGGTTAATTGGCTTCGGTAAAATTGCTCCGGGTATGTAGCACTGGGATAACATGGAATATGTGGGATCGATGGTTGGCTTGGTGTGTCAAAGGACCTGTTTCCACGCTGTATCTAAACTAAACCAAACTAACATTATCTTCCAGCCTCCATTGAATGTCAAACCAATCACTTGAACATTTTACTCTACTCCGTCTGTTCTTAATGAAATATGCATCCAGCTTTGTTGTATACGGCAAAAAGCCTGGTTTTCAACGCTTATGAACTTTAATTACATCTATTCCATGAGAGGAATAGATCGGGTAGACGCACAGAGGCTCTTCCACCAGGGTAGGAGAATCAAGAAACAGAGGACATAGGTTTAAGGTGGGGGGTAGAAAGATTTAAAAGGAAACTGAGTGGTAAGGTTTTCACACAGAGTGTGGTGGGTGTATGGAACGAGCTGCCGGAGGAGGTAGTTGAGGCAGGGACTATCGCAATGTTTAGACAGGTACATGGATAGGACAGGGTTAGAGGGATGTAGATGGGACATGTTGGCCGGTGTGTGCTAGTTGGGCCGAAGGGCCTGTTTCCACACTGTATCACTCTGTGGCTCTGCTCCCATTCTCCACAGAGGTCAAGTTAAATAACTTTGTTTGTGCTGCTTCACCCATTCCTTAGTGCGATGTAAAAACATGGATCATGTCTCCAGTTAATCTATTGTGCAAGATAAACACATGCACCTCTTTGTCTTATCTCCAGATCTCAGGGCCTCAAGGAGATACGTATAAATCAGTAAAGAGATCTCTTTGGTTGATTTTCTGTTCTGCTAATGTAATTTGAGATCAAAATGAATGAGGAAGAATGTATATCAGAGGGTTTCCAAGGCATCCGTACCGTCAGTGTTTATTTAACTTTGTCCAGGCGTAGAATCGAGAACCAGAGGACATAGGTTTAAGGCGAGAGGGGGAAAGATTTAATAGGAACCTGAGGGGTAACGTTTTCTTGCAGAGGGTGGTGGGTGTATGGAACGAGCTGCCGGAGGAGGTAGTCGAGGCTCCGGTTAACCCATCCCTCACACATAAACACAGCTTCTTTATCAGCCAACATCAGGCATGGTAAAATGTATCACAACACAAAGCAAAGGGAAGTTTAGAGCATCTGCGATGAGCAGACTGTTTGCAGCTGAAACAGTGATGGGGTCACCGCAAATCTCCTCATCAACCCTGGGGCAAGTAGGCGAATGAATCTGCCGTGTTCCTTCCCACAGAGTGCCTCTTGCTGCAAGTGCCGCTTGCTGGAAGAGCCTGATCAAGGACAACCAGCAAGCAAGGTTTAGTTTAGAAGAAGGGTCTCGCCCCGAAAGGTCACCCATTCCTTCTCTCCAGAGATGCTGCCTGCCCCGCTGAGTTACTCCCAGCATTTTGTGTCTGTCTTTAGTTCAGTTTATTGTCACGTGTGAAAAGCTTCTTCTGTTGCTCATGAGTTCATAAGTGATAGGAGCAGAATAAGGCCATTCGGCCCATCAAGTCTAAATGGCTGATCTATCTCTCCCTCTTAACCCCATTCTCCTGCTTTCTCCCCATAGCCCCTGACACCTCTACTAATCAGTTGTGTGCTATCCATTCAACGGAAAGACTATACATGATTCGTCCACAGTGCACAGAGTCAGGATAAAGAAAATAATGTTTAGTGCAAGATAAAGTCCAGTAAAGTCCGATTAAGATAGTCCGAGGGTCTCCAATGAGGTAAATGGGAGGACAGGACCGCTCTCTTGTTGGTGGTAGCTCAGCTGCCTGATAACAGCTGGGAAGAAACTCTCCCTGAAGCTGGAGGTGTGTGTTTTCACACTTCTGTACCTCTTGCCTGATGGGAGAGGGGAGATGAGGGAGTGACCGGGGTGAGACTGGTCCTTGATTATGCTGCCGAGGCAGCGTGAGGTGTAGATGGAGTCATTGGAAGGGAGGTTGTGTTTGTGCGATGGTCTGGGCTGCGTCCACAACTCTTGCGATTTCTTGCAGTCTTGGATGGAGCTGTTCCCAAACCGTGCTGCGATGCATCATGATAAAATACTTTCCACCCCTTGACACCCTTTTAAGCACACCTTAGCTACCTTCAAGTCAATGCCTTGAAGAAAGCAATGTAGAAGTGGAAGAATAGTCAAATTTAAAACAAAATTACACAGCATCTTCAGAAGGAAGACCAAACATATGCCTTAAGGTCCTGTCCCACTTTCACGACCTAATTCACGACCTTTTTTACTCGTGGACATTTTTCATCATGCTAGAAAACGCCCCGACCTACTTGATGCCACGAGTACCTACGACTAGCATCACGACCAGCTACGACCTTCTACGAACTCCTACGGCCTCGTGACGACCATGCTGCGAGTATGAGTCAAGGGCAAACTCGGCAGAGGTCGTGAAATCGGTTGTGAAAGTGGGACAGGCCCTTAAGGGTCAGATTCACCTCATGTTTCTTACAACTTACACCTTGGTTTCCTGAGACAATGGTTTGATGCTCCATCTCTGATCTGTCAGTATCTAGACACAAAATGCAGGAGTAACACAACGGGACAGGCAGCATCTCTGGGAAGAAGGAACGGGTGACGTTTCGGGTCTTGACATATTGTGTCTATCTTCAGTGTAAACCAGCATCCTTCCTCCAAACACCTGATCTGTGAGTGGTCATTTTACAAGATTCTGCCCCCAATCTCTAGCCTGTTCGGAGAAGGAACGTGTTGGAGTGTTCTGTAAGCTTGCAGATACATGCTCCCTGATTAGCCCATGTCCGCAATTCACTTTGTGTCTTTTTGTAAACCAGTATCTGCAATTCCTTTGTATCCATTTTACTGCTCCACTGTGAAATCTCCAAAAGGGCCTGTCCCACTGTACGAAGTAATTAGAAACATAGAAAATAGTGCAGGAGGAGGCCATTCGGCCCTTCGAGCCAGCACCGCCATTCATTGTGATCATGGCTGATCGTCCCCTATCAATAACCTGTGCCTGCCTTCTCCCCATATCCCTTGACTCCACTAGCCCCTAGAGCTCTATCTAACTCTCTCTTAAATCCATCCAGTGACTTGGCCTCCACTGCCCTCTTTGGCAGGGAATTCCATAAATTCACAACTCTCTGGGTGAAAAAGTGTTTTCTCACCTCAGTCTTAAATGACCTCCCCTTTATTCTAAGACTGTGGCCCCTGGTTCTGGACTCGCCCAACATTGGGAAAATTTTTCCTGCATCTAGCCTGTCCAGTCCTTTTATAATTTTATATGTTTCTATAAGATCCCCCTCATCCTTCTAAACTCCAATGAATACAAGCCTAGTCTTTTCAATCTTTCCTCATATGACAATTCGAACTCGGAGAAGGTCCGTAGCGGGTCCGTAGGAGTTCGAGGATGTCTCGTAGCGACTCGTACGAGTAACGGTAGCTACTCGGGAAATCCGGTAAACTCGTGACGTTTTTTCAACTCAGTGAAAAATGTCCACGAGTAAAAAAATAGTCATGATGAAAAAAAACATTACATTTTACTCGTACGAGCCGCTACGAGACATCCACGAACTCCCACGGACCCGCTACGGACATTCTCCGAGTTCGAATCAGGGGAGAACTCTTGAATTACCTCGGACAGTGGGACAGGCCCTTTAAGGTATGCCTACTTTAAAGGAGTTCTCCTCCTCTCTCCGATGAAAGCTCTGTGAAACTATCACTCACTGCTTAGTTGAGTTTAGTTGAGTTTAGTTGAGTTTAGTTTAAAGATTCAGAAACTGGACCTTAGACCCACTGAGTCCGCGCCGACCACCAATTGCCTGCACATTAGTTGCATCCTACACTCTGAGGCCAATTTACAAAACCCACACGGTCACAGGAAGAACATACTTACAGACAGCATGTGCAGTCAGGATGGAACCCAGGTCTCTGGCGCTGTAAGGTAGCAACTCTTTTGTTCTGAAGAGGGGTGTCGACCCAAAACATCACCCATTCCTTCTCTCCAGAGATGCTGCCTGACCCGCTGAGTTACTCCAGCATTTTGTATCTATCTTTGGTTTAAACCAGCATCTGCAGTTCCTTCCTAACCAACTTTATTGTACCCATCCCCTTCCTGTGATCACCTGCCAGGCTTTGTCCTGCTCTCACCTCTCTTCCAGTTTCCCCCTCTCCCCCTCCCCCCCCCCCCCCACTTCAATAGACAATAGACAATAGGTGCAGGAGTAGGCCATTCGGCCCTTCGAGCATGGGTTATTGATAGGGGACGATCAGCCATGATCAAGGCTGATCATCCCCAATCAGTACCCCGTTCCTGCCTTCTCCCCATATCCCCTGACTCCGCTATCTTTAAGAGCCCTATCTAGCTCTCTCTTGAAAGCATCCAGAGAACCAGCATCTACCGCCCTCTGAGGCAGAGAATTCCACAGACTCACAGCTCAGTTCACCTCAGTCAGTCTGAAGAACTGGTCCCGATTGGAAACGTCACCTCTCCATGTTCACCAGAGATGCTGCCTGACCTGCTGAGTTATTCCTGCACTCCCCGCGGCCATTTTTGTTAACCACTATCTACAGTTCCTCGTGTCTACTATTGAAAACCACTTTGTTACTGAGATATTATAAAGATTGCGAGGCAATTGACGATGTTAAGACTCAGAAGGGACGGTCTGTTTCAACATGCTTCGTCGTGATTAAGTACTCTTAGACTCTGCATACGCTGTGTTCCTGAGGGTGAGGGGTTAAAGGTACGTGAAAAGTCTTCAAGTGACCTGGCTTCAGCTTAAAGAAATTGATAGCTGGCCTTAGAATAACAGACTGGGAAGAACAAAAAGTCGCTGATCTCCAGATTTCATTCCCTACAGGCCGATTAGCACAAAACCAAAGAAAACAGAATGTGGTCCGCCAATGCCAGAAGGTTTTTTCAGCATTGGGCACCAAGTGCTGGAGTAAATCAGCAGATCAGGCAGCTTCTACAGGGAACATGGATAGGTGACGTTTCAGGTCGGGACCCTTCTGGACCCTTCTTCAGTGTGTAGAAGGGTCCCGACCCAAAACCTCACCCACCTATCCATATTCTCCATAGATGCTGCCTGACCCGCAGAGGTACTCCACCACTCTGTGTCCTTTTGTGTAAACCAGCATCTGCAGTTCCTTGTTTCTCCAGGATTCGGATGAAGATGTCAAAAGAGGAATAGATCGGGTAGACTCTTGCCCAGGGATGTGGGCAGTCACGGTGGCGCAGCGGTAGAGTTGCTGCCCTACAGCGAATGCAGCGCCGGAGACCCGGGTTCGATCCTGACTACGGGTGCTGTCTGTACGGAGTTTGTACGTTCTCCCCGTGACCTGCGCGAGTTTTTCTCCGAGATCTTCGGTTTCCTCCCACATTCCAAAGACGTACAGGTATGTAGGTTAATTGGCTTGGTAAATGTACAAATTGACCCTAGTGGATGTAGGATAGTGTTAATGTGCGGAGATCGCTGGTCGGCGCGGACCCGGTGGGCCGGAGGGCCTGTTTCCGTGCTGTATCTCTAAACTAAACTAAACTAAACTAGAGAAGGGGAAACGAGAACCAGAGGACATAGGTTTAAGTTGAGGGGGGAAAGAGTTAAGAGGAACCTGAGAGGTATCTTTTTCACACAGAGGGTGGTGGGTGTATGGGACGAGCTACCAGAGAAGGTAGATGAGGCAGGGACTATCACAACATTTTAGTAAAAACAAATAGACATGTACATAGATACATAGATACATAGATACATAGAAAATAGGTGCAGGAGTAGGCCATTCGGCCCTTCGAGCCTGCACCGCCATTCAATACGATCATGGCTGATCATCCAACTCAGTATCCCGTACCTGCCTTCTCTCCATACCCCCTGATCCCTTTAGCCACAAGGGCCACATCTAATTCCTTCTTAAATATAGCCAATGAACTGGCCTCAACTACCCTCTGTGGCAGAGAGTTCCAGAGATTCACCACTCTCTGTGTGAAAAAGTTTTTCCTCATCTCGGTCCTAAAGGATTTCCCCCTTATCCTTAAGCTGTGACCCCTTGTCCTGGACTTCCCCAACATCGGGAACAATCTTCCTGCATCTAGCGTCCAACCCCATAAGAATCTTGTACGTTTCTATAAGATCCCCTCTCAATCTCCTAAATTCTAGCGAGTATAAGCCAAGTCTATCCAGTCTTTCTTCATATGAAAGTCCTGACATCCCAGGAATCAGTCTGGTGAACCTTCTCTGCACTCCCTCTATGGCTATAATGTCCTTCCTCAGATTTGGAGACCAAAACTGTACGCAATACTCCAGGTGTGGTCTCACCAAGACCCTGTACAACTGCAGTAGAACCTCGCTGCTCCTATACTCAAATCCTCTTGCTATGAAGGCCAACATACCATTCGCTTTCTTCACTGCCTGCTGCACCTGCATGCCTACTTTCAATGACTGGTGTACCATGACACCCAGGTCTCGCTGCATCTCCCCATTTCCTAATCGGCCACCATTTAGATAATAGTCTGCCTTCCCGTTTTTGCTACCAAAGTGGATAACCTCACATTTATCCACATTATACTGCATCTGCCAAACATTTGCCCACTCACCCAGCCTATCCAAGTCACCTTGCAGTCTCCTAGCATCCTCCTCACAGCTAACACTGCCCCCCAGCTTAGTGTCATCCGCAAACTTGGAGATGTTGCTTTCAATTCCCTCGTCCAGATCATTAATATAAATTGTAAATAGCTGGGGTCCCAGCACTGAGCCTTGCGGTACCCCACTAGTCACTGCCTGCCATTGTGAAAAGGACCCGTTTACTCCTACTCTTTGCTTCCTGTTTGCCAGCCAGTTCTCTATCCACATCAATACTGAACCCCCAATACCGTGTGATTTAAGTTTGTATCCTAATCTCTTATGTGGTACCTTGTCGAAAGCCTTCTGAAAGTCCAGATACAACACATCCACTGGTTCTCCCCTATCCACTCTACTAGTTACATCCTCGAAAAATTCTATAAGATTCGTCAGACACGATTTACCTTTCGTAAATCCATGCTGACTTTGTCCAATGATTTCACCACTTTCCAAATGTGCTGCTATCCCATCTTTAATAACTGACTCTAGCAGTTTCCCCACTACCGATGTTAGACTAACTGGTCTGTAATTCCCCGTTTTCTCTCTCCCTCCCTTCTTAAAAAGTGGGGTTACGTTTGCTACCCTCCAATCCTCAGGAACTACTCCAGAATCTAAAGAGTTTTGAAAAATTATCACTAATGCATCCACTATTTCTGGAGCTACTTCCTTAAGTACTCTGGGATGCAGCCTATCTGGCCCTGGTGATTTATCGGCCTTTAATCCATTCAATTTACCCAACACCACTTCCCGACTAACCTGGATTTCACTCAGTTCCTCCATCTCCTTTGACCCGCGGCCCCCTGCTATTTCCGGCAGATTATTTATGTCTTCCTTAGTGAAGACGGAACCAAAGTAGTTATTCAATTGGTCTGCCATATCCTTGTTCCCCATGATCAATTCACCTGTTTCTGACTGCAAGGGACCTACATTTGATTTAACTAATCTCTTTCTCTTCACATATCTATAAAAACTTTTGCAGTCAGTTTTTATGTTCCCTGCCAGTTTCCTTTCATAATCTATTTTCCCTTTCCTAATTAAGCCCTTTGTCCTCCTCTGCTGGTCTCTGAATTTCTCCCAGTCCTCTGGTATGCTGCTTTTTCTAGCTAATTTGTACGCATCATCTTTTGCTTTGATACTATCCCTGATTTCCCTTGTTATCCACGGATGCACTACCTTCCTTGATTTATTCTTTTGCCAAACTGGGATGAACAATTTTTGTAGTTCATCCATGCAGTCTTTAAATGCCTTCCATTGCATATCCACCGTCAACCCTTTTAGAACTAATTGCCAGTCAATCTTGGCCAATTCACATCTCATACCCTCAAAGTTACCTTTCTTTAAGTTCAGAACTGTTGTTTCTGAATTAACAATGTCACTCTCCATCCTAATGAAGAACTCAACCATATTATGATCACTCTTGCCCAAGGGGGCACGCACAACAAGTCTGCTAACTAACCCTTCCTCATTACTCAATACCCAGTCTAGAATAGCCTGCTCTCTCGTTGGTTCCTCTACATGTTGGTTTAGATAACTATCCCTCATACATTCCAAGAAATCCTCTTCCTCAGCACCCCTGCCAATTTGATTCACCCAATCCATATGTAGATTGAAGTCACCCATTATAACTGTTTTGCCTTTGTTGCACGCATTTCTAATTTCCTGTTTGATGCCATCCCCAACTTCACTACTACTGCTAGGTGGCCTGTACACAACGCCCACCAGCGTTTTCTGCCCCCTTAGTGTTTCGCAGCTCTACCCATACCGATTCCACATCCTCCAAGCTAATGTCCTTCCTTTCCACTGCGTTAATCTCCTCTCTAACCAGCAACGCTACCCCACCTCCTTTTCCTTTCTCTCTATCCCTCCTGAATATTGAATATCCCTGGATTTTCAGCTCCCAGCCTTGGTCACCTTGGAGCCATGTCTCCGTGATCCCAACTATATCATAATCATTAATTGCTATCTGCACGTTCAACTCATCCACCTTATTACGAATGCTCCTTGCATTGAGACACAAAGCCTTCAGGCTTGTTTTTACAACGCTCTTACCCCTTATACAATTATGTTGAAAAGTGGCTCTTTTTGATTTTTGCCCTGAATTTGTCTGCCTGCCACTTTTACCTTTCACCTTGCTACCTATTGCTTCCGCCCGCATTTTACACCCCTCTGTTTCTCTGCTCACCCATTTAAGAACCCCACCACCTCTTATTCTCTGTTTATTATTGTTTTCTTCTTTCACCCCTACATGTTGGGTCTGAGTGCTTTCCTTCTCTGCCTCCTGCCTCACACACTGTCTAATAGCATTCTCTATTTGAGTCCCTCCCCCCAACCATTCTAGTTTAAAGTCTCCCCAGTAGCCTTTGCAGATCTCCCCGCCAGGATATCAGTCCCCCTCAGGTTCAAGTCCAACCCATCCTTTTTGTACAGGTCGAACCTTCCACAAAAGAAGTCCCAATGATCCAGAAATTTGAATCCCTGCCTTCTGCACCAGTCCTTCAGCCACGCATTTATCCTCCACCTCGCTCCATTCCTACTCTCACTGTCGCGTGGTACAGGCAGTAATCCCGAGATTGTTACCTTTGCTGTCCTTCTCTTTAACTCCCCTCCTAACTCCCTAAATTCTCCTTTCAGGACCTCTTCTCTTTTTTTACCTATGTCATTGGTACCTATATGTATCACGACCTCGGGCTCCTCTCCCTGCCCTTTCAGGATGTCTTGGACACGTTGGGACACATCACAGACCCTGGCACCCGGGAGGCAAACTACCATGGATAGGTCATAAGATCATAGGTGATATGAGCAGAATTAGGCCATTCGGCCCATCAACGCTACCCCGCCATTCAATTGCTGATCTATCTCTCTAACACAATTCTCCTGCCTTCTCCCCTAACACTTGACATCCGTACCAATCAAAAATCTATCTATCTCTGCTTTAACAATATCCTTTGATAGGGTAGGTTTCGAGGAACATGGGACTAGTCTAGATGGGACATGTTGGTCGGTCAAGGGCCAGTTTCCACTCTGCGAGACGCTATAACTCTATGACTCTACATCCCATGTTTCTGAAATAGCTGCCTCTCACAAGCTCTACAGAAGCTTTTCCCTTAATTAATGAAGACCAAACACCTAATGAAAACTGAGCGCAGAAGTCAATGGTGCAGCCCAATTGAACTCTCCTTCCAGTCATTGACTACATATCCCTGTTAATCAGTCCTTGCCATAGCAGCCAGCTCCGAACACAGAATGCAGATCAGGCAATATTTGCTAACAAATAGATAGAAGCAATACCTTCCACTGAGAGAGAGATTGTAAACTAACGATTAGTGTGAGAGAGCCATGGAGCAGAAACTGTGTCAGCGTGCCGCTTCCCTCTTGAAACACATCTATTTCCATTCTCCGCAGGTAAACTACCGCTGAAGCTCAATTATTCATTACAAAATATTCTAATTCCAAATCTTAATTGCGGACCCACTATTAATTGCCTCTCGTTCCAATTTAAAAGGAAACTTGCAGATGTTTGTAGAAAACACGTAGTTAAAACGTGTGGGAGGCACGGTGGCGCAGCGGTAGAGTTGCCCCCTTGCAGCGCCAGAGACCCGGTTCGATCCTGACTATGGGTGCTTGTCTGTGCGGAGTTTGTACGTCTCCCTATGACCATGTGGGTTTTACATGGATAGTTCATGCTTAGAGGGATGAGGGGCAAACGGAGGCAGGTGGGACTAGTGTAGATGGGGCATGTTGGCCGGTGGGGGCAAGTTGGGCTGAAGGGGCCTGTTTCCACACTGTGTGACTCTATGACTCTGGGTCCTCCGGTTTCCTCCGACACTCCAAAGATGTACAGGTTTGTAGGTTAATTGGCCTCAGTAAAAATTGTCCCAAGTGTGTGGGATATTGCGAGTGTACAAGGGATCGCTGGTCGGCACAGTCTCGGTGGGCTGAAGGGCCAGTTTCCATGAAGTAAAACTAAACTAAACTAAACTAAAACACATGCTCAGCAATTACTTTCCCATCTGAGTCTGTGGATGAAATGTTAGGACATCTCTTTGACAATTAAATCACACACTACAGAAACTGAAAGTAACGGGAATCAAAAGACCTGTTCTAGCAAACATTGTCTGAATTATTCAACCGTTTGCCATTGACGTATTGAGTTTATTGTTCTGTTAAGATTTGGACTTGGGTGGGATGACATTGTTTTGACAGAATGATACGAGGTGAGGTCTATTGTAGATTGGTCTATTAATAGAGATAGAATCATGGAGTCATACCGCAATGTAACAGGCCCATCGGTCCAACTTGCCCACACCGACCAACATGACCCATCTACACTAGTTCCACCTGCCTGCATTTGGCCCATATCCTTCTAAACCTGTCCTGTCCAAATGTCTTTTTAACATTGTGATAGTACCTGCCGCAACTACCACCTCCGGCAGCTCGTTCCATACACTTACAGACCTTTGTGTAAAAAGTTTACCCCTCAGATTCCTATTATATCATTCCTCCCTCAACTTAAACCTAACTCTTCCGATTCTGATTCAGGGCAGGACGGCAGATCCTTCCTGATTCAAATTTCATTGTATGTCCTTTTGATGAATCCTACCCATCCTTTGGAAGCAGGTAAGCTGCCAAGAGGAGGTCACCCTCAACGTCTTACCTCTAGATAGACTTGGATGTTCGAGTTGGACTCCAGAGACTTGAGGCACCAAATCTGGACTAAATCCCAAGCGTACATAGAGGGAGTGTTTACTTTTGGAGGTGAATGGGCTTTCTGAGAACCCTCGTGTAGATTTAGACTTTAGAGAGACTCTTGAGCACGGCGGAAAAAGGCCCTTCGGTCCACCGAGTCCGCGCCGACCAGCGATCACGCCGTACACCCCGTAGCACTATTTTACAGAAGCCAATTAACCTGCAAACCTGTACATCTTTGGGGTGTGGGAGGAAAACCTGAGCACCTGTAGAAAACCCACGCAGTTCACAGGGAGAACGTACAAACTCCACACACGGACAGCACCGGTAGTCGGGATCGAACCAATGTCTCTGGCGCTGTAAGGCAGCAACTCTGTTAAAATGATGTCCTCATGACCTGTTCCTTTCCGGACACAGGAGAAGTTTGGTGATCAACCAAGACCTATAGATTCAGGAGTGGTACCTGCAGAATGGAAGATTAAAAATGTTCTACCCTTGTTCAAAAAATGGTACAGATTAAACCCAGACTAGGCAGTTCAGAAAGTGGTGGGAAGGTTCTAACAAGAACGCTTCTCAAGTGCGCATTTGGTGGTGCTGCTGCCTACTGAGACAGAGGCTTGGGTTCGATCCTGACCTCAGGTGCTGTCTGTGTGGGGTTTGCACGTTCTCCCTGTGAGTTTCCTTCAGCTGCTCCGATTTGATGTCACATCCAAAGACATGCCAGTTACCACCAATGCCTCAACCTGCCTCCAGAGGTGATCTTTCCCCTGAATGAAACTCTGAATCACTCCACCTGGGTCTAACTTCGTAACCCTTCTAGACTGGTCCTTGTACATGAGTCACTGAAAGTAAGCATGCAGGTACAGCAGGCAGTGAAGAAAGCAAATGGCATGTTGGCCTTTATAGTAGGTATGTTACAATACTTACCTTCAGCGGCGCTGCAATTCTGCCACTGGCCGTGTGCGCGATTTTGGCGCCTTTGAGGGGGGGCGGGGTTAAAACGCGGGTTTCTCCTACCTTGTCCTGAATAATATTTCGTTGGAGTGCAACCTTTTGCTGAAGAATCGTTCCGACGGGCGTTTTGTGTATTTTTTATTTTTATTCGCCCGACAAGTTCAGCACTGGAGTTATTTTAAAATCAGCTCCTAAAGCCGTTAACGCCGACAACGGGAACGGATTTCACGCACGGGACAGGTAAACGAAAGCAGTTTATTTTATGTATAAAAGTGCTTCTTAAGAGGCCTTTAATTCACATTTTAAAATGCGAAACGGTGATTCTTTTCCCCGAACTAACGGCAGTATTTTTCATGCCGATACGGGGTTAAATTCACCGCAAATCATCGTTCCAAATGATCGCGTTCCAGAAAAACCCACTCGCAAGATGATTTAAATGCCCATTAATTTACAGGTATTAAACATAAAATTCCTTCCATTTGACCTATAAATCCATGACAATGAGATTTAAAAATTATGTTATATTGTGAATTCTTGTGTGAATGTCATTTGGACACTTAGGCTATTTAAAAATGTTAATCTATTCTTAAGAAATTGATAGATATTTAGATCTAGTAATTTAATTTTGTAATTAGCTACAATTAGGTAACTAACTAATTATATGCTTTAATTTCAGGTCATCCAAGTAAGATTGTTTCATATTTGTTTCAGAATGCTTCAATCTATAATAACTGAAAATTTCTTTCAGTTCTCTTAATTTTTAAGAAAGTTATGGGCTTTTGACTGTCCTCGATCACAGCTTTTGTGTTAAGTCAATGGAAAAGCAATACGGAACAAGATGCTAATTTCCAAGTATGAAAATGGCCATAACTTTTTTAATACTGAAGATATGAAAATGAATTAGGTGTCAAATTAAACGTCTTTTTTTGCTTTATCTGATGGGATAAATTACAGACTTGATTTTTTAAATCTCAAAATTTTGTAACATTGCTATTTATAGCGAGAAGATTTGAGTATAGGAGCAAGGAGGTCCTACTGCAGTTGTACAGGGCCCTGTTGAGACCACACCTGGAGTATTGTGTGCAGTTTGGTCTCCTAATTTGAGGAAGGACATTATTGCTATTGAGGGAGTGCAGCATAGGTTCACCAGGTTAATTCCCAGGTTGGCGGGACTGTCATATGATGAAAGAATGGGTCGACTGGGCTTGTATTCACTGGAATTTAGGATGAGAACGGATCTTATTGAAACATATAAACGTCTTAAGAGATTGGACAGGCTAGAAAAATGGTCCTGATGTTGGGGGAGTCCAGAACCAGGGGTCACAGATTAAGAATAAGGGGTAGGCCATTTAGGACTGAGATGAGGAAAAACATTTTCACCCAGAGAGTTGTGAATCTGTGGAATTCTCTGCCACAGAAGGCAGTAGAGGCCAATTCACTGGATGTTTTCAAGGGAGAGTTAGATATATTAGTAAAAAGACATACCTTTAAAAAGGAGATGAGGAGGAATTTCTTTAGCCAGAGGGTTGTGAATCTGTAGATTTCATTGCCACAGATGACTGTGGAGCCCAAGTCAATGGGTATTTTTCAAGTGGAGATTGATTGGTTTGTGATCAGTAAGGGTGTCAAAGGTTACGGGTAGAATGGCAGGAGAATTGTGTTGAGAGGAATAGACAAATCAGCCATGATTGAACGGTTGAGTAGGCTCGATGGGCCGAATGGCCTAATTTTGCTTCTATGACATGATCATGAACTTATGACATCAATAACTGCACTTCAACAAACTTAATTGACTGTAAACATGTCCTGGATATAAGTTATGGTGGCAAGTGTGGGTCATGCACAATCAAACCTGTTCTATTAAATCACTCAATAAAAGAGATGACAAGAAAAAAGACACAAAGTGCTGGAGTAACTCAGCTGGTTGAGGCGACATCTCTGCAGAATATGGATAGGTGATATTTCAGATCTGGACTTTTTTCCTTTATAGCGTCTTTATAAAAAAAAAGATGCAAAGTCAGTAAAAGATTCACAACTCGAAACGTCACCAAGCCAGGTTACAGCAACCAATTAACCTGCCAGCCCACCCGTCTTTGGGATGTGAACCAAGACACGAGAAGGCAGAGGTTCCCTGGGGAAAACCGCATCGGTTACAGGGAGGACTTGCAAACTCCGCACAGACAGCACTGGAAGTCAAGACGGAACCGGGTTTTTGAGTGCACCAAAGTTGTCAAACTTAAGTACCCATTGAAAACAGAGGCAGGAAAATTTAGTTTAGTTTACTTCAGAGATAGGGTTATATGTGTCGAGGTTTAGGTTTAGAGAAAGATTTAGAATCAGGAAGACAAAGATGTCCCAAAACGATTTAGAACTCATTAAACACTTTAAATGTGTAGGAAAGAACTGCAGATGCAGGTTTAAATCGAAGATAGACACAAAATGCTGGAGTAACTCAATGGGACAGGCAGCATCTCTGGAGAGAAGGAATGGGTCGAGAATGTAGTCGGAGACAGTTAAGGCCCTGTCCCACTTTCCCGAGTTACTCACGAACTCCCCCGAGTTTTCCCCTTGATTCGAACTCGGAGAATTACGGTATTAGCCGTTCGTAGGTACTCGAGGCTATTTTTTAAACTCGTGGACATTTTTCAACATGTTGAAAAAACGTCCCGACTTACCTGATGCCCCGGGTTCCTACGGCTGGCTTTACGAGCCGCTACGAAACATCTACGGACTCCCACGGGCTCCTAAGAACTCCCTACCGACATTCCCCGAGTTCGAATCAAGGGGAAAACCCGGGAGAGTTCATGAGTAACTCGGGAAAGTGGGACAGGGCCTCAAGACTGGTGGGAGAACTGGCAAGGGGGAAGGGATGGAGAGAGAGGGAAAGCAAGGGCTACTTGAAGTTATAGAAGTCAATGTTCGTACCGCTGGGGTGTAAGCTACCCAAGCTTAAAG
>JAXLNO010003072.1:88684-119093 GCA_038087875.1 Malacoraja senta
GAGAGGATGAGAAGGAGTTTCTTCCCAGAGGCCATTAGGACTGTAAGCTCCTATCTCACCAGGGACTAACTTTACTGAACCATTCTACTGTTATGTGGTGTCTTTTTAAAATTGCTGTTTTTTTCCTTTTTTTTCCTCCCACAAAAATGTAATTTGTGAATATGTGATTCTGTTCCATTCTGTTTATAGTTTTGGTTTGTTTGTTTTTTGCACAATCCGCGAGCATTGACACTTTTCATTTTCACTGCACATCTCGTATGTGTATGTGATGAATAAACTTGACTTGACTTAAAACTTGACTTGATATCCCTTGTAACTGTGGGCTGTCAGATGGATCATTTGGTCACCTGAACAGGCAGCCAAGGTTGTGGAACAACATCTCATCTGAAAATCAGGCGATGAACATTGGCGGCACAGTTGGCTCACAGATAGTTGCTGCCTTACAGCGCGGGAGACCCAGGTTCGATCCTATCCAGAGTAGGGGAATCGAGAACCAGGGACTGCAGCGTAGGTTTACAAGGTTAATTCCCGGGATGGCGGGACTGTCGTATGCTGAGAGAATGGAGCAGCTGGGCTTGTACGCTCTGGAGTTTAGAAAGGATGAGAGGGAATCTCGTTGAAACATATAAGATTGTTAAGGGCTTGGACACACTAGAGGCAGGAAACATGTTCCCGATGTGTCCAGAACCAGGGGCCACAGTTTAAGAATAAGGAGTAAGCCATTTAGAACGGAGACGAGGAAACACTTTTTCTCGCAGAGTGGTGAGTCTGTGGAATTCTCTGCCTCAGAGGGCGGTGGAGGCAGGTTCTCTGGATGCTTTCAAGAGAGAGATAGATATGGCTCTTAAGAATAGCGGAGTCAGGGGATATGGGGAGAGGCAGGAACGGGGTACTTGATTGGGGATGATCAGCCATGATCACATTGAATGGCGGTGCTGGCTCGAAGGGCCAAATGGCCTACTCCTGCACCTATTGTCTATTGTCTATTGTCTGTTGTCTATTGACATAGGTTTGAAGTGAGGGGGAAAGATTTAATAGGAATCTGAGAGGTAACATTTTCACACAGAAGTGTGGTGGGTGTATGGAACGAGCTGCCGAGGAGGTAGTTGAGGTAGGGATTATCGCAACGTTTAGTCAGGTGCATGGATAGGACAGGATTACAGGGCTACGGGCCAAACGTAGGAAGGTGGTGTTCGTGAAGATGGGACATGTTGGCCGGTGTGGGCGGGTTAGGCTGGAGTTTGCTCGCTGTATGGCTCTATGATTCTATGACGCTGCGAGTGGGACTTTAACAATGCCATGTAGTGACTCAGTGATATCGGGACCACCACTGTGCCAGGCGGAATTACGGAAAAAAACTTTCCGATGAGCTTTGGTTTCAAAACAGGCAAATATTTAGGCTTTGAGTACAGGAGACCACAGACTCTTCTGATGAAGAGCCAAAGTCTCTGATCTGTATATCACAAAAGGTTCAACTGCATCTGCAGGTTTTGAAGACAGCAAGGGAGGTCTATGGTCTTAAAGCAAAGATTTTTAATAAGGCTACTGACAGCAAATAACATTGTCTCACGCGTCAGGTTACACCAACAAGGAGGCATTGTATGTTGCTTCGGTATGGCAGCTTAGGGGGTTGTATGTGGAAGGAGAGGCAGAAACGCTGATTGAAATAAGTAAAACATTTGTTTAGTTAAGTTTCGTGTTACAGCGCAGAAACAGGCCCTTCGGCCCACTGAGTCCGCCCTGACCAGCGATCCTCGCACATTAACATTATCCTACACGCACGAGAGACAATTTACAATTTTTACCCAAGCCAAATTAACCTACAAACCTGTATGTCTTTGGAGTGTGGGAGGAAACTGGAGCACCCGGAGAAAACGCACGCAGGCCACGGGGAGAACGTACAGTACTCTGTACAGTACTGTCAAACTCCGTACAGACAGCGCCCGTAGCCAGGGTCGATCCCGGGTCTCTGGTGCTATGGCGGCAACTCTACCGCTGCGCCAATATCGCGCTGTGCTTTGTCGGAAAGGTAATTTTGCAACAGAAATACATTGCTTAATAGGCAAAATGTGAAGGATTGTATTCATTTGCCTCCCACCCATCAGGACCTGATGGTGGTCTCTTAATATGATATTCAAACTAGTTACACTTTTTTCTAGTTTTAATTTTATTTGCAATATTTTTACCTGATTTTCTTCGTTCCTTGCCCTGCCTGTCCCCACCCCATCGCTCTCACAGTGACCCCAGTCAAACTAGTGGCTGTGTTGCCCAACTATTTCATCATGCCTAGCTTCCACCTGAGAGCCAGTCAGACCCATGGTTCCTCTTAGTGGGCTCCAGGCTGTCCATTGCAGGAGTGTGTGTGTATGTGTGTGCAAGTGTTGGTGCGTGCGTGTGCGTGCGTGTGCCTGTGTGTATCCATGTGTGTGATTGTGTAGGTGTGCGTGTGCGCACGTGTGTATGTATATCTGTGCATGCGAGTGCGTGCGTGCTTGTGTGTGTGCATGTGCGCATGCGTAAAAGTGTGCATGTGCCTGTTTATGTGCGGGTATGTGTTTGCATGTGTAAGTGTTTGTATACGAGTGTGTGTGTGTGCCTGCGCGAGTGCGTGTCTCTGCGAGTGTGTGTGTGTGTCTGTGCGAGTTTGTGTGCGTGTGCAATTGTTTGTGTGCGTGTGAGTGTGTGTGCGAGCGTGCGTGAGTGCGGTGTACAAGTGTGTGTGCATGTGCATTATGCATTTTGTGTGTGCATGTGTTTGTGCGATTGTGTACGTGCATTATTGCGTGTGCATACTGTTTGTTTGCATTTGGTTGCATGCTTTTGTGTGGTGCATGCCTGTCTGTGTGTCCGTCTGCGCACATATATGTGCATGCCTGTGCTGGCACGTGTCTGTTGTACACGTGTGTATGTGTGGATATGTGCATGCATGCATGATTGTGTGCATGAGGGTGCATGTGTGTGTGCAAAGTTGGATATATAAATGAAAAGAGCCCAGATAGACACAAAATGCTGGAGTAACTCAGCGGGACAGGCAGCAGCATCTTTGGAGACGATTCGGGTCAAGACCCTTCTTCAGACTGACTTGACCTGACACTGTGTCTTCATCATTCAATAACAAGTTCACAAGTTATAGGAGTAAAATTAGGCCATTCGGCCCATCGAGACTACTCGCCATACAATCATGAATTAATCCACTGAAAGGGTGATGTTTCGGGACCCTTCGTCAGAGCGGTGTGGCTGACTGATGGAAAGGCAGATTCTAATGATGAAAATGATGGAACATGTCTGCCAATTGTACCAAATCCAGCAGCGATCAGGGACTTCCTGCTGCCTACTGAGAGAACTCTCCGGGAGATTTGACGCAGAGATCCCTGCATCTTTCTATCCATTAAGTGATATTCCCTGCTTCAGTCCGACATCCCAATAGCCACAGAACAAGCGTACTTTCAAAACTCGTTTTGCCACTGAGCGTAAAACAAAGGGAGAGACTATCACCTCAGGGGAAGAGAGTGGGAACGGAAGCAGTAAAGGATCTGTAGGAAAAGCAGCTGTTTGTGCTGGTAAGGGTCATTGACAAAGTGCAACTAGGAACTTCACCATGCGTTACATTTATCCCATGGGCAAAGTCACAAAGCCAACATGACATTGTACGCTTGGAAAGGTAACGCACAGAGGGACCTGCGCAGTGTGCCTGCTACATTACAACTGAGTGGTGGAGCTCTTTGCTTTCAAGGAGTGGGGGTGACTGGGGTAGCGTTTGACGGCACTGGGCCTGAACTCGCTGGAGCTTACACTGCGGTTGGAAGAAGTCCAGAATGTTGGGGGGGTCATGTTGCAGTTGTACACATGGAAACATAGAAAATAGGTGCAGGAGTAGGCCATTCGGCCCTTCGAGCCAGCACCGCCATTCAATATGATCATCCAAAATCAGGTACCCCGTTCCTGCTTTTTCCCCCATATCCCTTGATTCCGTTAGCCCCAAGAGCTAAATCTAACTCTCTCTTGAAAAATGTCCAGTGAATTGGCCTCCACTGCCTAGTGTGACAGAGAATTCCACAGATTCACAACACTCTGGGTGAAAAAGATTTTCCTCATATCAGTCCTAAATGGCCTACCCCTTATAAGATGCACCAAGATGCAATACGGAAACGCCACAGGAGATCCTTCTTTCGTGAGGCTATCAAACTGTACAACTCCCCGCCCCCCTTCTGTCATGAGGTAGACTATGTATATGTGTGTGTAGATATCTATGTATTTGTACATACATTATGTATACTGTATTGAGAAGGCTAACAACTAAATACAGGGGTGTAAGGATGCAAACAGTGGAACTGGTAGGGTGACTAGAGTGGGGGAGGGGAGAGAGAGAGACGGGAAGGAATGCAGGAGTTACTTGAAATGAGAGAAATCAGCATTCATACCAGCTGGGTTGTACGCTATTAAATCAACCTCATCTTCACTAATCCTTCCCCCATTATCATTCAAACACTTCTCTTCCAAACGTCTGTCCAATTCCCATCTGTGGTCACAAACATCATTGAATCATAGACTAGTCGGGTGGGACAGCATGGACCGGGGCCCTTCGGCCAAACTCGCCCATGCCACCCACCTAAGCGAGCCCATATATGTGACCTATATCCCTTCAAACCTTTGCTCTCCACATCACAAGAGCGGCACGGTGACGCAGCGGTAGAGTTGCTGCCTCACAGCGCCAGAGACCCAAGTTCAATCCTGACTACGGGTGCTGTCTGCACGAACCTGCGCGGGTTTCCCCGAGATCTTCGGTTTCCTTCCACACTCCAAAGACGTACAGATTTTTATGTTAATTGGTCTAAATGTAAACTGTCCCTAGTTTGTGTGGGATAGTGTTAAGTCCCTGTCCCACTGTACGAGGTAATTCAAGAGTTCTCCCGAGTTTTCCCTGATTCGAACTTGGAGAATGTCCGTAACGGGTCCGTAGGAGTTCGTGGATTACCTAGCATTACTAGAGTTCCCCCCGCCACGGGTACCATGTAATCCCGTGCTACCTACTCCACGGTCGGATAGTCGGTGACTAAACCGTCTCCCCCACCTGGTTTGCCAGGTGAGGAGGGGGCAGTGGACCCCCAGCAGGACCAAAAACAAAACCTGTCAAAGGGCGGATGAGTTCCTAACGAGCTAACGGCCATCCACACTTCAGTAGAAGTTGCGATCACTGTCGTACACGGCATTGTAAGGAATGATGATAAAGCACACACACACACACCAAAACCCTATACTTCCAGTGGCGGAAGTCCACAGGAACTGGAGGACAGAGATGCGTGGTGCGTCCGTCACCGTTCCCGTCGGAAACCAGCACCACTGCGTCGCTAATATTTTCAATGATGATGAATGAATGAATCGCTAAATTAAACTGATCTTACACAGTGTTACAAGAATTATTGGCAATACCACTACCTGGGTTTGAATTAGTTTGCAACCCAAAATACTATGATGTTGGTCTCCTGGTATTACAGATTACTAATTTATTGCATTATTGATTATTGTATATTTATTGTGTGTTTGGGTTAATGGGCCCTGTAAAGCAGTCGTCATTGTTGCCGACACATGTGACAGTTAAACAACAGGGCATTTTGTTCTGAAACGCCACCTATTTCCCCAGAGATGCTGTCCACAGAGGTTCACGGGCTCCTCCTCCAACGTCATCGCCTGTATCCGCAGTTCCAGGCCTGGTCTCCTATATATCGGCGAGACCATGGTTTCGCTGAACACCTCCGCTCAGTCCGCCTAAACCTACCCGATCTGCCGGTTGCCGAACACTTTAACTCCCCCTCCCATTCCACACTGACCTTTCTGTCCTGGGCCTCCTCCATTGTCAGAGTGAGGCCCAGCGCAAATTGGAGGAACAGCACCTCATATTTCGCTTGGGCAGCTTACACCCCAGCGGTATGAACATGGACTTCAAGTAACCCTTGCTCTCCCTCTCTCTCCATCCCTCTCTCTTATTAAAGATGTATTTGATGATCTGGGCTCTCAACTATTGTGTCAGATGTTGAGCATATTGCCAAGGCTTACTGCAAGTGTTCCCAGAAACCTGACTCTTTATTTTGAAAACGCCCCCAGATCAGTCCTGGAAGGTTTTGCAAATGATGTGGCGATCTAGGGAACTGGCAATGTACTTAAAGAGATAGTAATCTTACACATCATTCTTCAGGGAACGGGGGTTCCCATCTCCACCATAGATGAGGCTCGCACCAGGGTCTCTGCCATACCCCGCAACACTGCTCTCTCTCCCCATCCCCCCACTCACAACAAGGGCAGAGTCCCCCTAGTCCTCACCTTTCACCCCACCAGCCGTCACATACAACAAGTGATCCTCCGTCAGTTTCGCCACCTCCAACGTGGCCCCACCACTCGCCACATCTTCCCATCTCCCCCCATGTCTGCCTTCCGCAAAGACCGCTCCCTCCGTAACTCCCTTGTCAATTCTTCCCTTCCCTCCCATACCACCCCCTCCCCTGGTACTTTCCCTTGCAACCGCAAGAGATGCAACACTTGTCCCTTCACCTCCCTCTCGACTCCATTCAAGGACCCAAGCAGTTGTTCCAGGTGCGACAGAGGTTCACCTGCTTCTCCTCCAACCTCATCTATTGCATCCGCTGCTCTAGATGCCAGCTGATCTACATCGGTGAGACCAAGCGGAGGCTTGGCGATCGTTTCGCCGAACACCTCCGGTCGGTCCGCAATAACCAACTTGACCTTCCCGGTGGCTCAGCACTTCAACTCCCCCTCCCATTCCGTATCTGACCTCTCTGTCCTGGGTCTCCTCCATGGCCACAGCGAGCAACACTGTAAATTGGAGGAAATGCACCTCATATTCCGCTTGGGCAGTCTACATCCTGGGGGCTTGAACATTGAATTCTCCCAATTCTGCTAGCCCTTGCTGTCCCCTCCCCTTCATCAGCCCTCTGGTTGTCTCCTCCCCTCCCCCAGCCCTCGGGCTCCTCCTCCGCCTTTTTCCTTTTTCCTCTCTTCTCCCCACCCCCTATCAGTCTGAAGAAGGGTTTCGGCCCGAAACGTTGCCTATTTCCTTCGCTACATAGATGCTCACCCGCTGAGTTTCTCCAGCATTTTTGTGTACCTAGTAATCTTACACTATGCTTTGTATAATCCCAACCCTTCATCCCTCTCCTGGGTTACAATTGCAGGAAGCTTCATGGTAAACTATTGCAATACTGTTCTGTGGGCAGCACGGTGGCGCAGCGGTAGTGCTGCTGTCTCACAGCACGAGAGACCCGGGTTCGATCCTGACTACGGGTGCCGTCTGTATGGAGTTTATACATTCCATCAGTGACCGCCGTGGGTTTTCTCCAGGTGCTCTGGTTTTCTCCCACACTCCAAAGACGTGCAGGTTTGTAGTTTAATTGGCTCGGTATAATTGTAAATTGTCCCTCGTGTGTGGGTAGGATAGTGTTAGTGTGCGGGGATGGCTGGTCAGCACGGACTCGGTGGGCCGAATTCCCCTTTCCGCTCTGTATCTCCAAACTAAACTAAAACTAAACCAAACTGTGCAGTTACTATGACCTTATCCAGCCCATTGTGTTTACAAGGAATAATGGCTCCATCCTAATATTGACTAATTCTTCTGAGCAACTAAAAGGTCCTCACAATTATTCAGTCCACACGTACGTATACAATCTCTCTCAAATTCAATGGAAAGTTAAATGTAATTTTCACCAGAATAAAAGAGCTAGTTACAATTATCTCGAACAGGCACTTGATGCTTTAGCTTGCTGTCCTACTCAGTATTAATAAGAGCTGCATGTTCTGCCACTGGTGTTCATTCATATCATTTTGTATTATTACTGGACCTCTGGTTCATGTCTCTTGCAACTTACATTCACGTTAATAAAAACCTTGTGCTAAAAGGCTGCAAGGAAACGCCGTCGCAATAAGGACAATATAGACAATAGACAATAGACAATAGGTGCATGAGTAGGCCATTCGGCCCTTCGAGCCAGCACCGCCATTCAATGTCATCATGGCGATCGTTTCGCCGAACACCTCCGGTCGGTCCGCAATAACCAACTTGACCTCCCGGTGGCTCAGCACTTCAACTCCCCTCCCATTCCGTATCTGACCTCTCTGTCCTGGGTCTCCTCCATTGCCACAGCGAGCAACACCGTAAATTGGAGGAAATGCACCTCATATTCCGCTTGGGCAGTCTACATCCTGGGGGCTTGAACATTGAATTCTCCCAATTCTGCTAGCCCTTGCTGTCCCCTCCCCTCTCTCATCAGCCCTCTGGTTGTCTCCTCCCCTCCCCCAGCCCTCGGGCTCCTCCTCCGCCTTTTTCCTTTTTTCCTTTCTTCTCCCCACCCCCTATCAGTCTGAAGAAGGGTTTCGGCCCGAAACGTTGCCTATTTCCTTCGCTCCATAGATGCTGCTGCACCCGCTGAGTTTCTCCAGCTTTTTTGTGTACCATCCCCAATCAGTACCCTGTTCCTGCCCTTTCCCCATATCCCCTGACTCTGCTATTTTTAAGGCACTATCTAGCTCTCTCTTGAAAGCATCCAGAGAACCTGCCTCCACCGCCCTCTAAGGCAGAGAATTCCACAGACTCGCCACTCTCTGTGAGAAAAAGTGTTTCCTCGTCTCCGTTCTAAATGGTTTACTCCTTATTCTTATACTGTGGCCCCTGGTTCTGGACTCCCCCAACATCGGGAAGATGTTTCCTGCCTCTAGCGTGTCCAAACCCTTAACAATCTTATATGTGTCAATGAGATTCCCTCTCATCCTAAAAACTCCAGAGTGTACAAGCCCAGCTGCTCCATTCTCTCAGCATATGACAGTCCCGCCATTCCGGGAATTAACCTTGTAAACCTACGCTGCACTCCCTCAATAGCAAGAATGTCCTTCCTCAAATTAGGGGACCAAAACTGCACACAATACTCCAGGTGTGGTCTCACTAGGGCTCTGTACAACTGCAGAAGGACCTATTTGCTCCTATATTCGATTCCTCTTGTTATAAAGGCCAACATGCCATTCGCTTTCTTCACTGCCTGCTGTACCTGCATGCTTACTTTCATAGACTGATGAACAAGGGCCCCCAGATCCTGTTGTACTTCCCCTTTTCCCAACTTGACACCATTTAGATAGTAATCTGCCTTCCTGTTTTTGCTACCAAAGTGGATAACCTCACATTTATCCGCATTAAACTTCATCTGCCATGCATCTGCCCACTAACCCCAACCTGTCCAAGTCACCCTGCATTCTCATAGCATCCTCCTCACAGTTCATACTGCCACCCAGCATTATGTCAAGGAACTGCAGAAGCTGGTTTACAGAAAAGGACACAAAGTGTTGGAGTAACGCAATGGGTCAGGTAGTATCTCTGGAGAACATGGTTTCAGTTTAGTTTATAATCACGAGGTACGGTGAAAAGCATTTGTTGCATGCTATCCAGTCAGCAGAAAGACAATACATAATGTGTGTGACGGTCTGGGCTGGGTCCACAATTCTCTGCAATTCCTTGCGGTCTAAGATGGAGCTGTTCCCAAACCAAGCTGTGATCCATCCTGATAAATGCTTTCCCTGGCGCATCTATAGAAGTTGGTGAGAGTTGTAGGGGATATGCCGAACTTCCTAAGCCTTCGAAGGAAGTAGAGGCATTGGTGTGCTTTCTTGGGATTGGTGACGGTTTGGGTTGGGACCCTTCTTTAGATTTTAAACCTCTATTTGCTGGTCTATAGCCATATGAGCGGAGATCACACTGTGTACTAATAGGGTCCTGATGGGGCTAGAGTAGGTACAGGGACAGGTTACTCCTGTTTGGGTTGAGTGGTGGTGCTGGGGGAAGATGTGTAAGGGGAATTGTCTTTATACTTTAGACTTTAGAGATACATCGTAGAACCATGCCATTTGGCATGTGAGTCCGGGCCGACCAGCAATCACCCTGTACACTAGCACTGTTCTACACACTAGGATACACGTTACAGAAGCCAATTAACCTACAAACCTGCATACCATTGAACGTTGGAGGAAACCGGAGCATCCGGAGAAATCCCACGTGGTCACAGGGAGAACGTACAAACTCCGTACAGGCAGCACCCGTAGTCAGGATCGAACCCGGGTCTCTGGCGCTGAGAGGCAGCAACTCTACCGCTGCGCCACTGCACCGCACCTCAATGAATGAAGGATCACAGACTCAAGTCACAAGGTCAGAGATATCGGACTGGATGAAGAAGAAATGAGAGAGGGGCAAATTTTAAAGGAGATGTGCGGGCAGGTTTTTCACACGGAGGGTGGTGGGTGGGTGGAATGCACTAACAAGGGAGGTGGTTGGGCCAGACACTATAGTGGCTTAGATAGACTTAGATAGGCACATGGATGAGCAGGGAATGGAAGATGATGGATCATGTGCAGGCATACATATAAGAGTTGGTCTTGGCATCATGTTCGACACAAACACTGTGGGCCGAAGGGCCTGTTCTTGTGCTGTCCTGTTCTGTGTTAAAACTCTGCTGCGTTAAACCTCCAGAGACCCGGGGTCAGTCCAGATGCTGTCTGTGCGGAGTTTGTACGTTCTCCCTGTGACTGCGTGGGTTTTCTCCGGGTGCTCTGGTTTCCTCCCACTCTCCAAAGACGTGCAGGATTATAGGTTAATTGGCTTCTGTAAAGTGTATCCTAGTGTGTAGGATGGTTCTAGTGTGCGGGGGGATCACTGGTCGGCACGGACTCGCTGGGCCGAAGGGCCTGTTTTCTACGATGTTCAACAAGGCTTTCCTCCCACTTTCCAAAGACGTGCAGGTTTGTAGGTCATGCGTCTTTGGTAAAATCAATTGTCCCTCGTATGTGGGGTGGTGCTAGTGTACGGGGTGGTCGTTGGTCAGCCGGACGCGGTGGGCCGAAGGGCCTGTTCCCTTGCTGCATCTTTAAAGTCTAAAGGGAGTGGGAGAGAGAGAGGAAGCAGTGAGTTGAGATACACGATCAGTGGTGAAGAGCCTCTGCAGGCTCGATGGGCTGAATGGCCTTTTCCTGCTCGCCTCTCAGGTGACAGGGGCACAGAGAAAATTTACGAGGATGTTGCCAGGACAAGAGGGTGTGAGCTACAGGGAGGTTGAGTAGGCTGGGACACTATTCCTTGGAGCGCAGGAGGATGAGGGGTGATCTTATAGATGTGTGTAAAATTATGAGGGGAATAGATTGTGTAGATGCACAGAGTGTCTTGCCTAGAGTAGGTTAATCGAGGACCAGAGGACACAGATTTAAAGTGAAGGGGAAAATATTCAATAGGAATCTGAGGGGTAACTTTTTCACACAAAGGGTGGTGGATGTATGGAACAAGCTGCCAGAGGAGGTAGTTCAGAAACAGTTAGACAGGTACATGGATAGGACAGGTTTGGTGGGATATGGACCAAATGCGGGCAGGTGGAACTAGTGTAGCTGGGACATGTTGGCCGGTGTGGGGGCATGTTGGGCCAAAGGGTCTGTTTCCACACTGTATCACTCAATAATTCCCGGTCTCTATGACTTTTTTCCCGGCACCAGCAGTTCTGGACCGAGAGTCCGAAGAAGGGTCTCGACTCGCAACGTCACCCATCTTTTTTCTCCAGAGATGCTGCCTGACCCGTTGGGTTACTCCAGCAATTTGTGCCCAGCTACAGTCAATACACTGACCGATGAAGGCCAATGTGCTGAAAGTCATTTTGACCACACTATCTGCCTGTGACACCACTGCCAGGAAACTCTGGACCTAAGGAATATCCTGAGTATCTTACTATGATATTCTGCTAAGTAATTCCCTGTGACCTTCTCCATCATGGTCTGGTTTGGCTCAGCCACCAAGCACGACATCCGGAGGCTGCAGTGAATCGTCCGATCAGCTGAGAAGGTTATTGGCTGCAACCTTCCCTCCATTGACGAACTGTACACTGCAAGGGCCAGGAAGCGAGCGGGTAAGATCATCTCTGTGGAATTCTCTGCCTCAGAGGCCGGTGGAGGCAGGTTCTCTGGATGCTTTCAAGAGAGAGCTAGATAGGGCTCTTAAAAATAGCGGAGTCACGGGATATGGGGAGGGCAGGAACGGGGTACTGATTGGGGATGATCAGCCATGATCACATTGAATGGCGGTGCGGCTCGAAGGGCCAAGTTTGTAATTGTATTTGTTAGTCTGTGTTCAAGATGGCGGTCGGAGGGGAGAGTGGACGCTGGCGTTAAATTGCCGCTGCTCTCTCCTCAAGTTGTGCTTCTGATTTTCTTTTTTTGTGTTTTTGGAAGGAATTCTGTCCCTGATTTATGTATTGGTCTTTATAACCTATTTTTTTAAATTCTGATTATATGTTTTCTATAAATCTCTGTATGGTGTCCTTGAGACCTCGGTATAAGGCGCCCGTAAATAAAATCCATTATTATTATTATTATTATTACTCCTGCACCTATTTTCTATTGTCTATTGTCTATTGTCTATCTCTTACCCCTCTCACCCTGGCCACAAACTCTTTGAATCACTTCCCTCTGGAAGGCGACTCCGGACTGTCAAAGCTGCCACAGCCAGACATAAAAACAGCTTTTTTCCACGAGCAGTAGCTACTCAATAACCAAATATCTGTAGCCTCCTTTCGCTCTGGTGTTTTATTTAATGCACATGTTTAATCAATAATGTTTTATTATTAATGTTTAATGTTTTATGTATCATTCCTGACTGTCACTGTATGTCATGTTGTCACTTGCGGGTGGAGCACCAAGGCAAATTCCTTGTATGTGAATACTTGGCCAATAAACTTATTCATTCATTCATTTTTATCCAACGATGACAAGTGGCCTGGAGTACACCAGTTGGCACCATTGTACGCAAATAATAACTGATTCCTGATTGAAGACATTCTTCTCATTTCCTCACACTTACCGTCGACGTGAATTGAGGACGCCTTATCCCTCACCTCCAGTTTTCTTAATAAAAAATAATTGGGTAACGTGTTTTATTTTCTGATTGTGCCGATAAGTAAGATTTGCCACTTGCCGCATCCCATAATCACGGCTTACTCCAGGCATTCAAACACAAACACAACCCATAAAGAGAATTACAAACCAGACCTATTCGATTTTCTAGCCATTAGTGTATAATTACTAATCAAGCCCTGTAATTAGTGGTGTTCCGTCTAGTCAAACACTCAGATTGTTGAATCATTAAAAGAGTGATAATGATTTCTTAGGCCAATGCTGATTACTGACGCTAATGTTACCTTTAACACCCAGCGCTGCTTTAGCAGTGTAGTTTTAACGCAGCCATTAAAAGAGATTATGGAAAATTGAAACTGACTTGTTGCTCTTACCTCCTATGGATCCCACCGCACAGTAACTAACCCTTCCAGCAATGCGCTGTGTTCTGTGCAGCCCATTAACACGAGCTTCTCATCCGCTGCTTAAAGACGGTGCCCGATTAACGAATCAAAATCAATATTACTTCAGAAATTCAGTCTCCGTAAGTGTGTAATGTGTTCACTTAACAAGCTGACGGCAGCTTAGGAAAACCGTCAGGTGCTGAGGTCAAATACAGCTCCGTCCCACTGTGACTGGGACTATCTAAATGGCGTCAAGTTGGGAAAAGGTGAAGTACAACGGGATCTCGGGGTCCTTGTTCATCAGTCTATGAAAATAAGCATGCAGGTACAGCAGGCAGTGAAGAAAGCGAATGGCATGTTGGCCTTTATAACAAGAGGAATCGAATATAGGAGCAAAGAGGTCCTTTTGCAGTTTTACAGAGCCCTAGTGAGACCACACCTGGAGTATTGTGTGCAGTTTTGGTCCCCTAATTTGAGGAAGGACATTCTTGCTATTGAGGGAGTGCAGCGTAGATTTACAAGGTTGGCGGGACTGTCATTTGCTGAGAGAATGGAGCAGCTGGGCTTGTACACGCTGGAGTTTAGAAGGATGAGAGGGTATCTCATTGAAACATATAAGTTTGTTACGGGTTTGGGCACGCTAGAGGCAGGAAACATGTTCCCGATGTTGGGGGAGTCCAGAACCAGGGGCCACTGCTAAAGAATAAGGAGTAAGTCATTTGGAACGGAGACGAGGAAACACTTTTTTTCACAGGGAGTGGTTGGTCTGTGGAATTCTCTGCCTCAGAGGGCGGTGGAGGCAGGTTCTCTGGATGCTTTCAAGAGAGAGCTAGATAGGGCTCTTAAAAATAGGGGAGTCAGGGGATATGGGGAGAAGGCAGGAACGGGGTACGGATTGGGGATGATCAGCCATGATCACATTGAATGGCGGTGCTGGCTCGAAGGGCCGAATGGCCTACTCCTGCACCTATTGTCTCTTGTCTATTGCCTATTGTCACTCATCCTGCCACCAGTTTAGTTTAGTTTGGAGAGACAGCGCGGAAACAGGCCCTTCGGCCCACTTACAGCAAATAAAAGTTTGAAGGAAAAATGAAAATTATGAGGTCTTAAGGTCATGTGATAGAGAAATGAGGCCATTTGGCCCATCAGGTCTATTCCGCCATTCAATCATGGCTGATCTATCTCTCACTCCTAACCCCATTCTCCTGCCTTCTCCCCATAACCTCTGACACCCGTACTAATCAATAATCTATCTGTCTCTGCTTTAAAAATATCCACTGTGGCAAAGAATTCTACAGATTCGCCACCCTCTGACTAAATAAATTTCTCCTCATCTCCTTCCTTAAAGAACGTCCTTTAATTTGGAGGCTATGACCTCTAGTCCTGGACTCCCCCATTAGTGGAAACATCCTCTCCACATCAAATGTTTAAGAACTGTGATTTCATTAGCAATGAAGGCTCGGGGCTTGGAATAGAACAACCAGCACCGTCTTTGTCCCGACTACCACATAACACTAGACGTTTGTGTCACTGCCAAATATATGAGTGCAATACAAATATGAATTCACCCAAAAAAGACACAAAGTGCTGGAGTAACTCAGTGGGTCAGGCAGCATCCCTGGAGAACATTGGCAAGTGACGTTTTGGGTCGGGTACTTCTCCAGGCTGCCTGACCCGCTGAGCTACTCCAGCACTTTGTGGCTTTTTTTATATTAGTTTATTGTCACGTGTACCGAGGTACAGGAAAAAGCTTTTGTGGTGCACTAACCAGTCAGAGGAAAGACTACACATGATTACAATAAAGCTGTCCGCGGTGTACAGATACAGGATAAAGCGCAGTTCCTTGGTTTGACATCTTGAATTCACCCTAAACAGGACTGGCCAAGAAACCACACCAACGCCTCTACTTCCTTAGAAGGTTTAGGAAGTTCGGCATGTCCCCAACAACTCTCACCAACTTCTACAGGTGCGCCGTAGAACGCATTTTATCGGGATGCCTTACAGCACGGTTTGGGAACAGCTCCATCCATGAGCGCGAGAAATTGCAGTGAATTGTGGACGCAGCTCAGACCATCACACAACCCAACTTCCCTTCCATCGACTCCATCTACACCACGCTGCCTCGGCAAGGCCAGCAGCATCATCAAGGACCAGTGTCACCCCGGTCACTCCCTCTTCTCCCTCTCCCATCAGGCAAAAGGTACATAAGAGTGAAAACGCACACCTCCAGATTCAAGGACAGTTTCTTCCTGACTGTTATCAGGCAACTGAACCATCCTATCACCAACTAGAGAGCGGACCTGACTTCCCACCTACCTCATTGGAGACCCTTGGACTACCTTTAATCAGACTTTACTGGTCTTGCAGCAAATGTTATTCCCTTTATTCTGTATCTGTACACTGTGGACGGCTCGATTGTTATCATGTATCTCTCTACCTCAGCACATGTGGCATTAAACTAACCTCAAACTAAAAGTAAAACTTCCGCGGCTGCAAGAATTTGCAGTGAGTTGCGGATGCAACCCTATCCATCACACAAACCAGCCTCCCTCCCATCCATATCGCAGTGCCTGAGGAAAGCTGCCGTGAAAATCAAGAACCATTTGCTCCAGTCAATCCTTCTTGACCCCGTTCTCAGGTGGAAGCTTGATAGTGGTATTGATTAATGATTGTCAAGTGTACTGAGATACAGCGTGCTGTACTGGAGGTCCATAAGTGGTAGGAGCAGAGTTAGGACCATTTGGCCCATCATCAAGTCTACTCCGTCATTCAATCATGGCTGATCTATCTGTCCCTCTCAACCCCATTCTCCTGCCTTCTCCCCATAACTGTTAACACCCATATTAATCAAGAACCTATCAATCACTGCCTTAAAAATATCCATTGACTTAAGGGCCTGTCCCACTTTGCGATTTTATGAGTGACGACAAGTAGTACGACACAACCGCGTCAAGGTACGACACTCCGCGTCACCATGCATCACCAATTTCCACGCGTCAACACGCGTCGCTATAGGACAGCATTCAACAGCATAGAACAGCGCCTGTGACATCACAGCCATCAAGCGGCTTCAATGTACGTCCACCAGCGAGACGATACGGCAAGACACGACAGGTTGCGTCATCTGGGGCACGTGACGTCATTTGATCACCCAGCTTCCCTATAAATCAAGATGCATCATTGTCGCGTGGTGACACAATAAATCAGCATAGGCAATGACCGTGCATCACCACGTGTCACCCGTACGTCATCGTGCGAAAGGGCGCACGGCATGATAAGACACGCAGATGTCGCGGGAGGATTTTGAACATTCCAAAATCCTGGGGCGTCAGGGAGACACCGCACGTCACCCGCGCGTCACTACATGCGTCACCACGCTGTCACCTAAAATGTCGCCCAAGTGGGACAGGCCCTTTAGCCTCCACAGCCTTTGGCCCAACCTGCACGTGCTAACCAAAATGCCCCATCAACACCAGTCCCACCTGCCTACGTTTAGCCCATATTGCCTCTAATAACCCTATAGTTCCTGCCTCAATTACAGTACCTCCTCTGGCAGCTTGTTCCATATTGTTTGGAAAGATGCACTGGAAAGTAGTCATCTTATCTAAGGCAGCCACAGTGGTGCAGCGGTAGAGTTGCTGGCTTACAGCGCTTGCAGCGCCGGAGACCCAGGTTCGATCCCGGCTACAGGTGCTGCCTGTACGGAGTTTGTACGTTCTCCCCGTGACCGCGTGTGTTTACTCCGAGATCTTCGGTTTCTTCCCATACTCCAAAGACGTGCAGGTTTGTAGATTAATTGGTTTGGGTTTGTTTACTTGGTATAAGTGTAAATAGTCCCTAGTGTGTGTAGGCTTGTGTTAGTGTGCGGGGATCGCTGGTCGATGCAGGCTCGGTGAGCCGAAGGGCCTGTTTCCGTGCTGTATCTCTAAACCAAACTAACTAAGCTAATCTATGTTTATTTTCACCAGAAAATTGACACAAAATGCTGTCGCCAGACACAAATATCTCGCCGACTGAGACTCCATTAAAACACAAAGAAGAAAAATCTGTCTTTGGCCACAACTTCTAAATGGGTGCGATCATTTTGGTCAGCATTGGACATACCTGATGATGCTCCATTCCTACCATTCATGATTTCAATATCAGAAGATGTGTGTAGTTATTGACAGCCTATTGGCCCTGTCCCACTTACGCAACTTTTCTGCGACTATCGGCACCCATCATAGGACGTCGCAGGTCACCGAAAATTGTCAACATGTCCAGCGGAGACCAGAAAGGCGCTACGACTCTTTAGGTGACTGAGCAGACTGACTACTCATGACCATACAGGTGACATGTCGCAGGGTGAAGCCTGTACGGTCGTGAGTAGTCGTCCAAAGAGTCGTACCTTGTTCTGGTCGCCGCTGGATTTTCAACGTTGAAAATTTTCACTGACTTTCACTTTCACTCTCGCTACAACGTAACCACGTAACCCAAGCCAACAATGGACCATTGTGGGCTCCACCTTTCCTTGATCATCGTTGCTTTTTGCATATCTTTCATTCATTTGTTCTATATCTCTCTATACCACCGTCTTTATCTCTCGTTCCCCTTTCCCCTTGTTCCTCGGTCTGAAGGTCTCAACCTGAAAGGTCTTTTCTCCAGAGATGCTGCCTGATCCGCTGTTAAGGGCCTGTACCATTTGGGCGTAATTTGCGCGTAATTTACGCGACATCGTTTACGCGTGATGACGCATGACGCAAATGACGCCCAAGTGGGACAGGCCCTTTACTCTAGCTTTTTGTGTCTATATTCAGTTTAAACCAGCATCTGCAGTTCCTTCTTACACTTAGCATAGATGTAGCCAGGATCGAACCCGGGTCTGTGGCGCTGTAATCGCTGTAAGGCAGCGACTCTACCACTGCACCACCATGCCGCCCCTGCACTTCAAGCAGATCCTGACACTTCTGACAGCTCCAGAACGGACAGCCGCGGTGGTCCAGCGGTAGAGAGGCTGCCTTACAGCCCTTGCAGTGCCGGAGACCCGGGTTCGATCCCGACTACGGGTGCTGCCTGTACGGAGTTTGTACGTTCTCCCCGTGACCGTGTGGGTTTTCTCCGATATCTTCGGCTTCCTCCCACACTCCAAAGACGTACAGGTTTGCTGGTTAATTGGCTTGGTGTGTGTGTAAATGGCCCCATGTGTGTGTAGGATAGCGTTAATTGTCGGGGATCGCTGGTCGGTGCGGACTCGGTAGGCCGAAGAGCCTGTTTCCACGCTGTATCTCTAAACTAAACTAAACTTGAGTATCAACAAATCCCACCACCTGGATCTGATTAGTGAGAACAGCCAGATGACTTTATTTTCAAGATGGGATTCCTTTGAAATGCGCCAAATTGGATTTAACTGATGAAGACAAGGTGTGAAGACTGGAAAACCAGGAGGATATTGAATAGTCAATAAGTCGAAGTAATGAATCCGTTCTGCATGCTCCATGCTGCCTCAGCCCCTCTTGTGCTTTGCAGTCACTGTCTAAATTACAAAGAGCACGTCAATCCCAAAGCAACTGGCAGAGAGAGCCGTCTTTGTTTTAAATCATCCACAAAACAAGTAGATTCCTGTCACACGTTCATGTGATCAGAGCAGAATTAGGCCATTCGGCCCATCAAGTCTCCTCCGCCATTCAATCATGGCTGATCTATCTCTCCCTCCTAACCCCCATTCTCCTGCCTTCTCCCATAACCCCTGACACCCGTACTAATCAAGAATCTATTAATCTCCGCATGAAATATATACATTGACGGCCTCCACAGCCTTCTGATGTGAATCCACAGATTCACCAATCTCTGACTAAAGAAATCCTTCCTCATCTTCTTTCTAAAGGAACATCCTTTATTTCAGAGGCTGACCTCTGGTCCTAGACTCTCCCACTAGTGGAAACAACCTCTCCTCATCCACTCTATCCAGGTCCCCCTCATCCTTCTAAACTCCAGCGAGTACAAGCCCAGCGTCGTCAAACGCTCATCATGTGTTAACCCATTCATTTCTGGGATCATTCTCGTAAATTCACAAAATCACACTGCCCTCTGATAGACCAGAAATCTACCTGCTGACCAGAATGGTCACCACGAAAGAACATAGAAGAGCACAGCACAGGAACGGGCCCTTCGGCCCACAATTTTGTGCTGAAAATTGATAAATTAGGGTACTTACATAAACCACTGCCGACAATGGTATTGTCAGTGCATTTTTTTGTAACGCTACGCGGGGCGGCAGGGTGGCGTGGAGGTAGTGTTGCTGCCTTACAGCGCCAGAGGCCCGGGTTCGATCCTGCCTATGGATGCTGTCTGTACAGAGTTAGTATGTTCTGCCCGTGACTGTGTGGGTTTGCTTCGGGTGCTCCGGTTTCCTCCCACCCACTCCAGCAACGTGCGGGTTTGTAGGTTAATTGGCTTTGGTAAAATTGTAAATTGTCCCTAGTGTGTGGGATAGTGCTAGTGTACAAGTGATCGCTGGTCGGCGTGGACTCGGTGGGCCGAAGGGCCTGTTTCTAAACTATCTCTAAACTAAACTAATCTAAAACCCCATTCTCCTCACTTCTCCCCTTAACCTTAGACACCCTTCCGAAGCAAAAACACTCCAAAGACGTACAAGATTTGTTTAGGTTAATTGGCTTCTGTAAATTGTCCCGTTCTTACCTTCTCGAAATGGCAAGCCGGTCTCGCTGCCACGCGAGGCCTCAGGCGGCCCCCCGACGGGTCCCTCCTTCATTCGCAGCGATTCCACGCCGGGTCCCCCTTCAATCTTGGTGGCCTATTTCTCAATATTTCTGACTTCACAAGAACCTGTCTCAGCAGATTAGAACCCTTCCAAAATAGACAATAGACAATAGGTGCAGGAGTAGGCCATTCGGCCCTTCGAGCCAGCACCGCCATTCAATATGACCGTGGCTGATCATCCACAATCAGTACCCCATTCCTGCCTTCTCCCCATATCCCTTGACTCCACGATCTTTAAGAGCTCTGTCTAACTCTCTTGAAAGCATCCAGAGAATTGGCCTCCTGAGGCAGAGAATTCCACAGATTTACAACTCTCTGGATGAAAAAGTTTTTCCTCATCTCCGTTCTAAATGGTCTACCCCTTATTCTTAAACTGTGACCCCTGGTTCTGGACTCCGCCAACATCGGGAACGTGTTTCCTGCCTCTAGAGTAGTAGAACTAGTCAAACAATCAGAGAGTGAGGAAGAAGAACAACCACAGGCCTATGAAGACATCCGTTGTAGGAAAATACTCCAATCCATTATTAAGGATGTGGAAACCAGACACTTATTTAGAAAGCCAACACAATCATTCAGAGTAAACACAGACAAATGAAATGGAAATTGCCTTTGCCAAATCAGTGCATGGTATTTCAGTGGAGATGAGTGAAGCTGGCCTCCACATATTTAGATATGCATTTCCTAAGTTATCACACAGACAGTTGGAGTTAACAGGATTCGGAGCAATGCATAGACGTGGGCAGAAGATTGGTCAAACGGTTAAAAAAGAGTAAGAGCAAACATAGAAAGACCCAAAGTGCTGGAGTGACAGGCAGCATCTCTGGAGAACATGGATAGGTAACGTTTCGGTTTGGGACCCTTCAATCAATCTGAAGAAGGGTCCTAACCTGAAACGTCACCAATCCATGTTCTCCAGAGATAGACACAAAGAGCTGGAGCAACTCAGCGGGTCAGACAGCATCTCTGGAGAAAAGGAATAGGTGATGTTTCGAGTCGAGATCAATCTTTAGGCCTGAAACGTCACCTATTCCTTTTCTCCAGAGATGCTGTCTGACCCGCTGAGTTACTCCAGCTTTTTCTGTCTATCTTTGGTTTAAAACAGCATCTGCAGTTCCTTCCTACACATGTTCTCCAGAGATGCTGCCTGACACGTTGAGTTACTCCAGCACTTTGTGTATTTTTTTGCAAATGGGCATCTGCTGTTCTTTGTTTTTATGTAAGAACAAACAAGTAATTTTCAAGTACATGGGTAACTATGAGACATTGAACTGATCCATAAGATTAAAGGACACAACGTGCTGGAATCACTCAGCGGGTCAGGCAGCATCCCTGGAGATAGGTGTCGTTTCAAGTCGAGTTGCCACAATCAGCCTGAAGAAGGGTTCTGACCCAAAACTTCACCTATCCATGTTCTCCAGAGATGCTGCCTCAGCTGCTTTGTGTCCTTTTGTGTAAACCCACATCTGCAGTTCCTTGTCCCTACATCCTGACCCGTATTTATAATCAACATTAAATATGAAGGTACTCTATTTTAGAGGTGATAGAAATAAAAGTGGGTAATTGAAGAGTGAACAGGGATACAAGCAAGTTAAACATGTGTGCAAGAAGGTAATGGAAGGAATGTGATATTCGAGAATGTGATTATTTATGAGGGTTCATACAAGAAAATAGATTGAAACATGATATAAGAAATGAATGTAGTCAAGAGTCAAGTCAAGAGTGTTTTATTGTCATAGGTCCTAAACAAAACAATGAGATTCTTACTTGCAGCAGCACGACAGAATATGTAAACATAGTACTCTGTAAACTATATAATAAATGAAAGAAGTTCAGTATATATATATATATATATTAATATACACACATACACACACACACACACACACACACACACACACACACACACACACACACACACACACACACACACACACACACACACACACACACACACACATATATATAAATATACACATGTGTAGGAAAGAACTGCAGATGCTGGTTTAAATCGGTCAACACAAAATGCTGGAGTAATTCAGCGGGACAGGCAGCATCTCTGGAGAGAAGGAATGGGTGACGTTTCGGGTCGAGACCCTTCTTCAGACTAATGTCAGGGGAGTGGGCGGGACAAAGATAGAATGTAGTCGGAGACAGTAAGACTGGTGGGAGAACTGGGAAGGGGAGGGGATGGAGAGAGAGGGAAAGCAAGGGCTATTTGAAGTTAGAGAAGTCAATGTTCATACCGCTGGGGTGTAAACCACCCAAGCAATATATGAGGTGCTGTTTCTCCAATTTGCGCTGGGCCTCACTCTGACAATGGAGGAGGCCCAGGACAGAAAGGTCCGTGTGGGAATGGGGGGGGAGTTAAAGTGCTGAGCAACCGGGAGATCAGGTAGGTTAAGACGGACTGAGCGAAGGTGTTCAGCGGAACGATCGCCGAGCCTGCGCTTGGTCACGCCGATATACAGGAGTTGACACCTGGATCAGCGGATACAGTAGATGAGGTTGGAGGAGGTGCAAGTGAATCTCTGCCTCACCTGGAAAGAGTGTTGTGGTCCTTGAATGGAGTCGAGGGGGGAGGTAAAGGGGACAGGTGTTGCATCTCCTGCGGTTGCAGGGGAAAGTACCTGGGGAGGGGGTGGTTTGGGTGGGGAGGGACGAGTTGACCAGGGAGTTGTGGAGGGAACGGTCTCTGCGGAAAGCAGAAAGGGGCAGAGATGGGAAGATGTGGCCAGTGGTGGGATCCCGTTGGAGGTGGCGAAAATGCTGGAGGATTATGTGTTGTATGCGACGGCTGATGGGATACTCCAACATTTTCGCCACCTCTGGTAGAATGTGCCTTAGCGATCAGTTCTGGATGTTTAAATGTCACCAGCTTTTTAATGGGTGCACTGGAGGAAGAATCTATAAAAATTCACAAATAATTAAATTAGGAAAAGCAGTAAACGGCGTAGAAAGGAGCAAGTAAGAGGCAGAGACCTGTAAACAGACGCGGTTTGCCAGCAAAGTAATGGTGGTGGGATTTGAGTGCGGGTAAATGAGAGGTCATCTGCCTTAGACACAAGAAAGAGATATTGAAGTACTTTTAAATGATGAGAAATGAGAAAATGCAGCAGAGCAGAGAGATTTGGGAATACAAGTATACAAATCATTTAAAGTTGCAAGACAGGTACAAAAAGCAATCATAAAGACTAATAGAATATTGGTCTTTGAGATAAAGAGGTTGAATCAGAAACAGGAGAGTGTTATGCATCAGTTATAGCACATGGAGCTTTGGTCAAAACACATCTGGGCGACTGGATTCAGTTTTGGACAGCGCTCTTCAGATAGATGTTGCCTTGGAGTGGGCGTATCACACATTCACCAGAATTAATTTGGGGCTTGGAGGTTTATAAGAATAAATTGCGCAAACTTGGCTTGCAATCTCTTTAGAGCAGAGGATTCAAGGGAGCTCTCCATCAAAGGAGCTCAAGATATTAAAACATTCAAGAGGTTGGATGAGGATACACACTGTAGGTTTAAGGTGACGGGGAAAAGATTGAATAGGAATCTGAGGGGTGACTTTTTCACACAGAGGGTGGTGGGGGTATGGAACGAGCTGCCAGAGGAAGTAGTTGAGGCAGGGGCTAGCCAAATGTTTAAGAAACAGTTAGACATGGAGAGGAAAGGACAGGTTTGGAGGGATATGGGCTATATGTGGTGAGGTGGGACTAGTGTAGATGGCAAGTTGGGCCGAAGGGCCTGTTTTCATGCTGTATCACTCTATGACTCCATGGTATTACATCCTCTGCCAGGGGACTGAGTGCAAAGAGAAGTAAAATTAGAGGATACATTTCATCAGACAAAGGAAATCCCATACGAAAGGCTGTAGATACAGTATCTTCGCTTAGGCTATTGAGGAATGTGGAAAATAATCGGTAGGTGAGCAAAACTACAGACTGAAGAAAGGTCCCGACCTGAAACGTCACCTATCCATGTTTTCCAGAGATGTTGCCTGACCCACTGAGTTACTCCAGCACTTTGTGTCTCATCTCCACAAGCCAGCTGCCGATTCCTAATTGAGGCTGCCCTTCCAATGCCGCCCGCTTCCTGACACCTCAAACTAAATGGACCATGGCTCATGCATAATGAATTGGGCCATAGCCTCAGAATTAAAGGATGTTCTTTTAGGAAGAAGATGAGGAAGAATTTCTTTAGTCAGTGGTTGGTGAATTTGTGGAATTCTTTGCCACAGAAGGCTGTGGAGGCCAAGTCAGTGGATATTTTTAAGGCAGAGATAGATAGATTCTTGATTAGTACGGGTGTTAGGGGTTATGGGGAGAAGGCAGGAGAATGGGGTTCGGAGGGAGAGATAGATCAGCCATGATTCAATGGTGGAGTAGACTTGATGGGCCGAATGGCCTAATTCTGCTCATATTACTTATGAACTTATGGCATTGTCCTCATCTGCTGGATAATGGTCCCAAGTTGAAAAAAGACATCAAACTACCCACAGACAATGGAGATGCTGAATGGAATAGCCACCTCTGTGTCTATGGTGGAATGGATTGAGTACCCAGAGCCTTGCCTGACATGCTTCGCAATCAACAACTAATGAATCTTCTCCACTATCCCGCGCCCTCCCCCTCCCCCTTTCACCTTCCACCAAGGGCAGCACAGTGGCACAGCAGGTAGAGCTGCCATCTCAATAGTGCCAGGGACCCAGGTTCAATCCTGACCTCGGGTACTGTCTGTGTGGAGTTTGCATGTGATTCTCCATGTGACCGCGTTGGATTCCTCCGGGTGCTCCGGTTTCCTCCACATCCAAAAGAGGTGCAGGCTTGTTAGTTAACTGGCCTCTGTAAATTGCCCCCAAGTGTGTGGATGAGAGAGTGGGAGAACATGGGACTACTGCGAATGGGTGATCGATGGTCGGCGTGGACTTGGTGGGGCCAAACAGCTAAACTAAACCATATCCTTCCCTCTGGCTTTATATTTCACTCCTCTTCTCTCCTCAGCTGACAACCGTTTCTCTCCTTTTCATCTTGAGCCTTTGTCTACCCATCTTCTAATCAAACCCTCCTCACCTGAATATCCTCCTGGTCCAATCTCTCCCGACCCATGTTCAAGATACCTCACATGCCCTTCTTCTCTTTAATGACTTCCGCTTTCCGAACCCCCACTCCCTCATCTTTACTATGGACGTTCGGTCACTCTACACCTCCATCCCCCACCAGGAAGGCCTGAAAGCCCTCCGTTTCTTCCTCAGTCAAGTCAAGTCAAGTTTATTCGTCACATACGCATACGAGATGTGCAGTGAAATGAAAAAGTGGCAAAGCTTGCGGATTGTGCCACAAAACTACAAACAGAATGGAACAGAATCACATATTCACAAATTACATATTTGTGGGAGGAAAAAAACCGAAAAAAACAGCAATTTAAAAAAGACACCACATAACAGTAAATTGGTTCAGTAAAGTTAGTCCCTGGTGAGATAGGAGCTTACAGTCCGAATGGCCTCTGGCCTCGACCGCAGAACCATCCAATTTCCCTCAACTAACACTCTACTCCGCCTAGCGGAGCTGGTCCTCACCCTCAACAACTTCTCCTTTGACTCCTCCCACTTCCTCCAAGTCCAAGGCGTAACTATGGGCACCCACATGGGCCCCAGCTATGCCTGCCTCTTTGTAGTGTACTTTGAACAATCCCTGTTCCAGGCCATTCCTGGCCCTGTCCCCAAACTCTATCTCCGTTACATTGCGGACTGCATCGGTGCTACCTCCTGCACCCATGCAGAACTCATGGACTTCATCAACTTCACCACCAATTTTCATCCTGCACTCAAATTTACTTGGACACATCTCTGACACCTCCCTCCCCTTTCTTGATCTCACCGTCTCCATCACAGGAGATAGACTATTTACTGATGTCTATTACAAACCCACTGACTCCCACAAATACATCGGTGAGACCAAACGCGGACTTGGGTGGTCGTTTCACAGAACACTTCTTCCCACCCTGCTTCCTGCAAAGACTCTACCCCCTACTCACAATTCCTCCTTCTACGCCGCATCTGCACCTAAGATGAGGTGTTCCATATTAGGACATCCGAGATGTCCTCATTCTTTAGGGAATGGGGGTTCCCCTCTACCATCATAGATGAGGCCCTCACTCATGTCTCCTCGGTACCCCACAGTTCTGCCCTTGCTCCCCCTCCCCCTAGTCGCAACAGAAACAGAGTCCCCCTAGTCCTTACCTTCCACTCCATCAGCCGTCGCATACAACACAGAATCCTCCGAAATTTCCACCACCTCCAACGGGATCCCAGCACTAGCCACATCTTCCCGTCTCCACCCCTTTCCGCCATCCGTAGAGACCGTTCCCTCCGCAACTCCCTGGTTAACTCATCCCTTCCACCCAAACCCCCACCCAGGTACCTTCCCCTGCAACCGCAGAAGATGCATCACCTGTCCCTGTACTTCCCCCCTCGACTCTGTCCAGGGACCCCGACAGTCCTTTCAGGTTAGGCAGAGGTTCACTTGCACCTCCTCCAACCTCATCCACTGTATCTGTTGTTCAAGATGTGGACTCTTATACATCGACGAGACCAAACGCAGACTGGGCGATCGTTTCACGGAACACCTTCGCTCAGTCCGCCTGAACCAACCTGATCTCCCGGTTGCTGGACACTTTAATTCTCCTTCCCATTCCCACACAGACCTTTCTGTCCTAGGTCTCCTCCATTGTCAAAGTGAGGCTAAATGCAAATTGGAGGAACAGCATCTCATATTTCGCTTGGGCAGCTTACAGCCCAGTGGTATGAATATTGATTTCTCTCACTTCAGGTAGCCCCGGCATTCTCTCTCTCTATCCCTCCCCCACCCAAGTCGCACTAGCTTCTTATTTTCACCCCTCAAACAGTTAACAATGGCCTGTTTCCTTTATCATCGTTACTTTTTTGCATATCTTTCATTCATTGTTCTATATCTCTCCACATCATCGTCTATATCTCTTGTTTCCCTTATCCCTAACCAGTCTGAAGAAGTGTCTCGACCCAAAACGTCACCCATTCCTTCTCTCCAGAGATGCTGCCTGTCCCGCTGAGTTACTCCAGCTTTTTGTGTCTATCTTCCACTTGTCACTTGGCAGGCTTTGTCGTGCCCCCACCACTTTTCTAGCTATATAGCCCCCTCCTCCCCCCCTCCCTCTACAATCAGCCTGAAGAAGGGTCCCAACCCAACTCCATACAGACATTCCCTCCAAAGATGCTGCCTGACCCGTGACGTTCCACCAGCACTTATTGTTTTGCTGAAATTTAACTATTGCTGTGCTGGCAAATAAAACCATAACAGCCCTGTCCCACGGTGCGAGTTCATTCCAAGAGCTCTCCCAAGTTTTAAAAAAATCAAACTCGTGGTAAGCACGGAGAATGAACGTAGCGGGTACGTCGGAGCTCGGGGACGTCTCTTAGCGGCTCGTAACGCTAACGGCAGGTACTCGGGAAGACTCGCGAATGGCAGGTAGCACGGGAAGACTCGTGAAGATTTTTCAACATTTTGAAAAATGTCCACGAGAGCCCCGAGTATCGACGAGTGGCCATTACCGGAAATCTCCGAGTTCGAATCAGGGCAAACTCGGGAGAACTCTTGGAATGAACTCGTACCGTGGGACAGGGGTTTTAGACCATAAGACATAAGCTCAGAATTAGGAGATTCAGCCCATTGAGTCTACTCCACCTTTCAATCACTTCATCTTTCAATCTTGGGATCTGGGCCATGCCAGCAAGGAGAGAAATTGCTGCATTTACTTAGTTTAGAGATACAGCGCGGAAGCTGGCCCTTTGGCCCACAGAGTCCATACACTAATACTATCCTACGCACCAGGGACAATTTACAATTTTTACCGAAGTCAATTAACCTACAAACCTGCACGTCTTTGGAGTGTGGGAGGATACCGGAGCTCCCAGAGAAAACCCACGCAGGTCACGGGGAGAATGGAGAAACTCCGTACAGGCAGCACCCGTGGTCAGGATCGAACCCGGGTCTCTGGCGGTGTAAGGCAGCAACTCTACCGCTGCGCCATCGTGCAATGCAGGAACAAGCCCTTCAGCCCACAATGTCCATGCAGAACACAATGTCAAGTTAAGCTAATCTCTTCTGCCTGCTTATGAATTGCACATGCCTGCATATGATCCAAATCGCTCCATTCCCTGTTTATACATGTGCCTATAGATTTAAACGCCTCTTAAATGCTCCGATTGTATCTGCCTCCACAAACTCCCCAGGCAGTGTGTTCAAGGCATCCACCACCCTCTGTGATGGCGAGTGCCTGGAACTAAACTAAACTAGAAAATAGACACAATCTTCAGTATTAGTGGAAATCATATGTCAATGTTTAGGTTAGTTTAGTTTAAATAAGAGATACAGCATGGAAACAGGCCCTTCGGCCCACCGATTCCATGTCGAGCATCGATTACACACACACTAGTTCTATCCTACACATAGGGGAAGTTACAGAAGCCAATTAACCTGAATGTCTTTGGAGTGCGGGAGAAAACCCACATGGTCACAGGGAGAACGCAGAAACTCCATACAGACAGCACCCATAGTCAGGAGCGAACCCGGGTGTCAATAGACAATAGACAATAGGTGCAGGAGTAGGCCATTCGGCCCTTCGAGCCAGCACCGCCATTCAATGTGATTATGGCTGATCATCCCCAATCAGCACCCCGTTCCTGCCTTCTCCCCATATCCCCTGACTCCGCTATTTTTAAGAGCCCTATCTAGCTCTCTCTTGAAAGCATCCAGGGAACCTGCCTCCACCGCCCTCTGAGGCAGAGAATTCCACAGACTCACCACTCTCTGTGAGAAAAAAGTGTTTCCTCGTCTCCGTTCTAAATGGCTTACTCCTTATTCTTAAACTGTGGCCCCTGGTTCTGGACTCCCCCCAACATCGGGAACATGTTTCCTGCCTCTAGTGTGTCCAAGCCCTTAACAATCTTATATGTTTCAATGAGATACCCTCTCATCCTTCTAAACTCCAGAGTGTACAAGCCCAGCTGCTCCGTTCTCTCAGCATATGACAGACCTGCCATCCCGGGAATTAACCTTGTAAACCTACGCTGCACTCCCTCAATAGCAAGAATGTCCTTCCTCAAATTAGGTGTCCTTCCTCAAATTAGGTGTCTGTCGCTGTAAGGCAGCAACTGTACCGCTGTGCCACCGTGCCGACACAGTTCTATCTTATCCCACTTTCTCAACCACCCACGACAGACTCGGGGCAATTTATAGGAGGCCAATTAGCCAACAAACTCGCATGTCCTTGGGATATGGGAAGAAACCAGATGTAAGCATTGCTTTGGTTTAACTTGAGGGCACCGGGGTAACAATTGCTGCATTGTGCATCCTTGGCTCAGGCAGCTTGAATGCCAATGGAGATAATGCACAGGGAGCTCGCCCAGTCTCTCCTGTGTTAGCTTAGTTTAGTTTATTGTCCCGTGTACCGAGGTACAGTGAAAAGCTCTTGTTGTGTACTATCCAGTTAGCGGAAAGACAATGCGTGATTACAATCGAGCCGTTACAGCTGATGTGTGCAATAGACCAGAAGGACCTCTTTGAAACTTACAGAATAGTGAAAGGCCTGGATAGAGCAGATGTGGAGAGGATATTTCCACTAGTGGGAGAGTCCAGGATTAGAGTGCATAGCCACAGAATAATAGGACGTACCTTTAGAAAGGAGATGAGGAGGAATTTCTTTAGTCAGAGGGTGGTGAATCTGTGAAATTCATTGCCATAGAAGGCTGTGGAGGCCAAGTCAATGGATATTTTAAAGGCAGAGATAGACAGATTCTTGATTAGTACGGGTGTCAGGGGTTATGGGGAGAAGGCAGGAGAATGTGGTTGAGAGGGAAAGATAGATCAGCCATGATTGAATGGCGGTGTTGACTTGATGGGCTGAATGGCCTAATTCTGCTCCTATCACTTATGAACTTGTGAACTCATGAACTCATGGTGGCATCTGTTAGCTCCATACGAGAACGGACCAAGCGTAAATCAGGAGGTCGCTGACACTCCTACCATGAAGTCTCAATTAGTGGGTGACATCTCCAAGGCTCCACAACTCTTCTCTTTAGTCTCCGTCTTAATTGACCTGAACATATCGAGGGCTGGCGGGCCAACTAATAACCCAAGCGTTTGTTCGGCTCCTCATAATTGCAAGGCCCATAATGGGGAAGCGTTGGTCCTTGGAACACACAAGTGGTCAGGGCCGTGGCTGGCATTTGGCCTGAAACAGATGGCTCGGTAGACAAAGGGAACCTTGATCCAGGTTACTCATCCCATTGTACAAGT
>JAXLNO010003072.1:119293-160035 GCA_038087875.1 Malacoraja senta
ATGTCACGTGCGTCCTCATCCAAATCATTGATGTAATGCTTCTAATATGGTGCACATACCAGGGGACAATTTGCGTGCAAGCCACAGAAGTAGATCTACAATCACACATTGTCACACACGCCAATTCTCTGGAAGCTTTCAAGAGAGAGTTAGATAGAGCTCTTAAAGATAGAGGAGTGAAGTGATATGGGGAGAAAGCAGGAACGGGGTACTGATTGCGGATGATCAGCCATGATCACAGTGAATGGCGGTGCTGGCTTGAAGCGCCGAATGGCCTACTCCTCCACCTATTGTCTATTGTCTATTGTCATTACAATCGCTCCACACTCTTAAATCACTACTCCTACAATAACTAAACATTATTCTCTTATCAATTTTCTATACACTGTAAATGGCTCGATTGTAATCATGTATTGTCTTTCCGCTGACTGGTTAGCACGCGACTAAAGCTTTTCACTGTACCTCGTTACACGTGACTATATACTAAACTAAAGGTGACGAGCAGCAATGGCCCCAGCACCGAACCCTGAGGCACACCAATAGTCATGGTTCATATTCACAAGTAACTGGGAACAAACCTCCATCCCAAGATGGATACAAAAAGCTGGAGTAACTCAGCGGGTCAAACAGCATCTCCGGAAAAAAGGAATAGGCGATGTTTCGGGTCAAAACCCTTCTTCACACTGTTCGACTCGACCCGAAACGTGACCTATTCCTTTTCTCCAGAGATGCTGGCTGACCCATTTAGAACGGAGACGAGGAAACACTTGTTTCTCACAGAGAGTTGTGAGTCTGTGGAATTCCCTGCCTCAGAGGGCGGTGGAGGCAGGTTCTCTGGACGCTTTCAAGAGAGAGCTAGATAGGGCTCTTAAAGATAGCGGAGTCAGGGGATATGGGAAGAAGGCAGAAATGGGGTACTGATTGGGGATGATCAGCCATGATCACATTGAATGGCGGTGCTGGCCCGAAGGGCCGAATGGCCTACTCCTGCACCTATTGTATATTGTCTATTGTCTATTGACCCGCTGAGTTACTCCAGCTTTTTGTGTCTATCTTCAGTTTAAACCAGCATCTGCAGTTCCTTCCTACAAAAGTCTACCCCTTCATTGTCTGAAGCTTCCTATCACCAGGGGAATGTGCTATCATAGCCTCGCACAGAGCTTAGAAGAGCTAATAGTGGCATGTGTGTTAGATACAGAATAAAAGGGGCTGGGAATGAATTATACGGATAATAACGGAGATTGTAAGCATGTTAAACAAAGGGATTGACAATGTGTTATAGTTAAGTCAATGTACAAATAAATAATTAGGTTCCCTCCTGCTCCAATTTAATACCATAAATTAATGTACAAGTACTTCTTTTCACTACTTGACTCTAAATCACAAAATCAAGACTGAATTAATCCTTCTTTTTCAAATTGATTGAAGCAACCCAGTGAATCTAATCAATCAGCTTTAGTCTCAGCAAATTGTTGACTAACTCAAATGAATAAAGTAAACCTCGACGAGAATAACAATGAATTATTCAAAGTTCAATGAACACATTTCATTCTCTCCCTGAGATAGACACAAAATGCTGGAGTAACTCAGCGGGACAGGCAGCGTCTCTGGAGAGAAGGAATGGGTGGTGTTTTGGGTCAAGACTTTTCTTCTCGACCCCCGAAACGTCACCCATTCCTTCTCTCCAGAGACGCTGCCTGTCCCGCTGAGTTACTCCAGCATTTTGCGTGTATCTTTGGTTTAAACCAGCATCTGCAGTTCCTTCCTACTCATTCTCTCCCTTGTCTTTCCACTCATTCTATCACCTTCAGCCCTTTATCGCCCATTTGTCGCATCTTTTAGTTCAGAGATACAGCCTGGAAACAGGCCCTTCGGCCCGTCGAGTCCACGCTGACCGCCAATCACGCATTCATAACAGTTCTATGTTATCCCACTATCTCATCCACAATTTTATAGAGGCTAATTAAGAAGTGTTTCGGCCCGAAATGTTGCCTATTTCCTTCGCTCCATAGATGCTGCCGCACCCGCTGAGTTTCTCCAGCACTTTTGTCTAGCTTATGAACCATGTTTTTGAGACGTGGAATGAAACGGTGGCTCGGTGGCACAGTGGTAGAGTTGCTGCCTTACAGCGCCAGAGACCTGTGATTAATCCGGACTACGGGCGCTGTCTGTACAGAATTTGTACGTTCTCCCCGTGACCATGTGGGTTTTCCCCGGGTGCTCCGGTTTCCATCCACATTCCAAAGACAAATAGGTTTGTAGGTTAATTGGCTTTGGTAAAAATTATTAATTTTCCCTCAAGTGCAGAATAGTGTCAGTGTACGGGGATCGCTGGGCGGTGCGGACTCAGTCGACAAAATTTTGTTCCAAAGCCAATTAACCTACAAACCTGCACGTCTTTGGAATGTGGGTATGTGGAAACCAGAGCACCCGGAGAAAACCCACGTGGTCACAGGGAGAACGTACAAACTCCATACAGACAGCACCCGTGGTCAGGATCGAACCTGGGTCCCTGTTGCTGTAAGAGCAGCAACTCTGCCGCTGCGTCACTATGCTGCCCAGAATCTCTCGCATTCGTTAACAGGTTATATACCTGTAATGCTGCTGCAAGCAAGATTTTCATTGTACCTGCACCTCACCATACTTGTGCAGGTAACAATAAGCTTGTGTAGAAAGGAACTTGCTACTTGCTACTAGTAAATCAGATAGCTTGGTTTAGTGTAGTTTAGAGATACAGAAACAGGCCCTTCGGCCCACCGAGTCCGCACCGACCAGCGATCCCCGCACATTAACACTATCCTACACACACTAAGGACAATTTACATTTATACCAAGCCAATTAACATACAAACTAGTGCGTCTTTGGAATGTGGGAGGAAACAGAAAATCTGGGAGAAAACCCACGTGGTCACGGGGAGAACGTACAAACTCCATACAGACAGCACCCATAGTCAGGATCGAACCCGAGTCCCTGGCGCTCTGGGCAGCAACTCTACCGCTGCGCCACTGTGCCGCCCAGATGCTCGTTTAAACCGAAGACAGACACAAAAAGCTGGAGTAACTCACTGGGTCAGGCAGCATCTCTGGAGTAAAGGAATAGGTGATATCTCGGGTCAAGACCTTTCTTCAGACTTTGGCTTAACAATAAGATGACTTGACCTTACACTGTGTCTTCATCGTTCAATAAGAAGTTCACAAGTTATAGGAGTAGAATTAGGCCATTCGGCCCATCGAGTCTACTCCGCCATTCAATCATGGCTGATGTCTGCCTCCTAATCCCACTTTCCTGCCTTCTCCCCATAATCTTTGACACCTGTTCCAATCAAGAATGAGTCTATCTCTGCCTTAAAAATGTCCACTGACTTGGCCTCCACAGCCCTCTGTGGCAATTAATTCCACAGATTAACTACCCTCTGACTAAAGAAGTTCTTCCTCAGTCTTTTCTAAAAGAGCGTCCTTTAATTCTGAGGCAATGAGCTCTGGTCCTGGACTCTCCCACCAGTGGAAACATCCTTTCCACATCCACTCTCTCTATGCCTTTCATTATTCAAGGTAGTTCAGGGAGCTCTCTTGCATAATGATCATTTCCAGGCTGATTCTGTTTTCTACCCACAACATCCTTTGCAAGGTTACAAATATAGACATGATCAGCGCAACACCAATGGACAAATGCATGACATGTTCAAATTACAACCCTTCTCCACAGTTCTAACGAGGCAATTTATTTTAAATTTGTTAACGCTCCCAATGAAATTGCAAGGAAAGAATGACTGTGTGCACACCATGTCTTCACCGATGTAGAATTTTGTGGCACTGGAGACCATTCTGCATATCATGCTCATGCTATCACTTTAAAAGACCAATACACGGCCTGCTTTTTCCCCACGGCCGTGCGTTTATCTTTCCATCACACAGAATACCTATTTTCTACTACACAGGGTGGCACGATGGTGCAGCGGTAGAGTTGCTGCCTTACAGCGCTTGTAGTGCCAGAGACCCGGGTTCGATCCCTGCTGCCTGTACGGAGTTTGTACGTTCTCTCCGTGACCTGCGTGGGTTTTCACCGAGATCTCTGGTTTCCTCCCACACTCCAAAGACGTACAGGTTTGTAGGCCCTTCGAGCCTGCACCGCCATTCAATATGATCATGGCTGATCATCCAACTCAGTATCCTGTACATGCCTTCTCTCCATACCCCCTGATCCCTTTAGCCACAAGGGCCACATCTAACTCCCTCTTAAATATAGCCAATGAACTGGCCTCAACTACCTTCTGTGGCATAGAGTTCCAGAGATTCACCACTCTCTGTGTGAAAAATGTTTTTCTCATCTCGGTCCTAAAGGATTTCCCCTTAATCCTTAAACTGTGACCCCTTGTCCTGGACTTCCCCAACATCAGGAACAATCTTCCTGCATCTAGCCTGTCCAACCCCTTTAGAATGTTGTAAGTTTCTATAAGATCCCCCCTCAATCTTCTAAATTCTAGCGAGTATAAGCCGAGTCTATCCAGTCTTTCTTCATATGAAAGTCCTGACATCCCAGGAATCAATCTGGTGAACCTTCTCTGTACTCCCTCTATAGCAAGAATGTCTTTCCTCAGATTTGGAGACCAAAACTGTACTCAATACTCCAGGTGTGGTCTCACCAAGACCCTGTACAACTGCAGTAGAACCTCCCTGCTCCTATACTCAAATCCTTTTGCTATGAATGCTATACTCAAATCCTTTTGCTATGAATGCACTAGATCTATCTAACCCCAATTTTGCATCCTACACACTAGGAACAATGTACAGAAGCCAATTAACCTACAAACCTGCAAAAAATTTAGAATGTGGGAGGAAACCGAAGCACCTGGAAAAAACCCATGTGGTCACAGGGAAAACGTACAAACTCCGTATAGACAGCACCCGTAGTCAGGATGGAACCCGGGACTCTGGCGCTGTGAGGCAGCAAGTCTACCGCTGCAGCACTGTGCCGCCCTTCATTTTTGTATACAAGTATCACGATACATAAACACTTATATACTGTACATCTTAGGTAAGCATCTCGGATACATTACAGTAGAAGTACACTGAGACAACATACAAAGTCAACAGATTTGGTGCCATTTTCCAGTCACATGGGCGGCATTTTCAAGGGCGACACAGTAGCGCAGCTGGTAGAGCCTCGGCCTCACAGTGCCAGAGACCCAGGTTCAATCCTGACCTCCCTTCAGTGAAAACTCCGTACAGGCAGCACCTGTGGTCAGGATCAAACCCGGATCTCTAGTATTGTGAGGCAACAGTACCACTGCGCCACCCTTGATAATGGCCCCAATGGTGACTTGAAAATAGCACCAAATCTATCGACTCTGTATGCTGCCTCAGTGTACTAATACTCTACACTTGTACTGTATCTGAGATCTTTATTTAAGATGTATTTAAGTGCTTATGTATAATGTATACTTGTATACAAAAGACGGCACAGCGGTGTAGCGGTAGAGTTGCTGCCTCACAGCTTCCCGACATCGGTCTCTACCCGAGACTGCGAGCTCCTCGATGGTGAAATCCGCAGGCCACGGTTGGAGCATCGATCCCAGGCAAGGGATTACAGGCTCCGATGGCAGGTTCACGTCCCCGCGGTGGGGCTCAAAGTCAGTCTCGAGCAAGGCCTCCAAATCCACGATGTTAGGCCGCAGAGCGAGCGGGGATACCATCCGGGGAAAAATCGCATCTCCGGCAAGGTAAGAGATTGAGAAAAAGTTTCCCCCGACTCCCTCCCACACCCCCCACATAAAACAAACCAGAGAACATTAACACAAACTTTTAAAACATACTAAAAATAACACAAAAAAAAGAAAAGACAGACAGACTGTTGGCGAGGCTGCCATCGCTGACATCGCCACCTGGTGGATTCACTTGTATTCACTTGTACACAATGAGGCAGCACAGTCCAAGTTACTGCACTACTCTGAAATTCCAATCAGAACGGTCAACTTTATATACAAATTTTGGCCCTTGAAATTGTGCGCACTTTCTAATCTCTTATCATTAATAACAAGACGTTCTCAAAACATTAATATGCAAAAATGCAATAACATTAATACAAGTAAACCTACATGCTATTTAATCCTTTATTTAATTTTCAATATCAAGAACCTTGCAGTGTGCATCAAGGAAGACCCATCCCAAAACATCATGGTACTGCAATGAATACCTATCAGGAACTTTGATGAGGGTCAATGAATGAGTTCGAACTCGGAGAATTACGGTAAAGGCCGCTCGTAGGTACTCGGGGCTCTCGTGGACATTTTTCAATATGTTGAAAAATCTTCACGAGTTTTCCCGAGCTTCCCGCGTTTCCCGAGTACCTGCCATTAGCATTACGAGCCGCTAAGAGACGTCCCCGAGCTCCGACGTACCCGCTACATTCATTCTACGTGCTTACCACGAGTTTGATTTTTTTTTTTTACTCGGGAGAGCTCTTGAACTCGTACAGTGGGACAGGGCTTTTATGGTTGTTGTGGTGCACAGCTATCCTAACCTTTGTCCTACTGCAGCTTCCACAGGTCCTCCGCCGTCAGTCCACAGCGGGCAATTATCGGCCCTCTGACGAATGGGCGATTCCTCGGTCAGTGGCCTCTGTCGTCGCTGCGTTGCGGTGATCCGGGCCTGCTTGCCGAGACACAGCATGGCGCGTCTGCAGGAATTTCCCCTCCCACACTCCAAAGACGTACAGGTTTGTTGGTTAATAGAAACATAGATACATAGAAAATAGATGCAGCTGTAGGCCATTCGGCCCTTCGAGCCTGCACAAGCCATTCAATATGATCATGGCTGAACGTCTAAAATCAGTAATCCGTTCCTGCTTTCTCCCCATTTCCCTTGATTCCGTTAGCCCGATGAGCTAAATCTAACTCTCTCTTGAGAACATTCAGTGAATTGGCCTCCACTGCCTTCTGTGGCAGAGAATTCCACAGATTCACAACTCTCTGGGTGAAAAATTAATTGGCTTCTGTAAAATTGCAAATTGTCCCTAGTGTGTGTAGGATGGTTTTAGTGTATGGGGTGAGTGCTGATCGGCACGGTGGGCCGGTTTCAATATTAAATATCATACATTGGCGCAGAAGTTTTCTTCTGTCAACTTGCTTTTCATTAACAATTTATGTGGAATATTTATAATGGAAATCATATTACCCATACACCTCCAAAGGCCGTCCAAAGATTTTCATTGTACCTCGGCACACGTGTCAACTAAAGTGCCATCGAACCATTGAGCTGTGGAGAATACCTTCAATCTTTCTACTCTGGGGCTGTAGAAAGCATCCTGTCCGGCAACATCTCGATCTGGTTTGGCAACAGCTCTGCCCAGGACAGGAAGGTTCTGCAGAGAGTAGTGCGTTCGGCCGAACAATAGACAATAGACAATAGACAATAGGTGCAGGAGTAGGCCATTCGGCCCTTCGAGCCAGCACCGCCATTCAATGTGATCATGGCCGATCATCCCCAATCAGTACCCCGTTCCTGCGTTTTCCCCATATCCCCTGACTCCACTATCTTTGAGAGCCCTATCTAGCTCTCTCTTGAAAGCCTCCAGAGAACCCGCCTCCACCGCCCTCTGAGGCATAGAATTCCACCGAATACACCTTGGGAACTACACTCCCGCCCCCTGCAGGGCTTATACATCAGGAGGTGCAGATCCAGAGCTGGCAAGATCATGAAGGACCCCTACCACCCCAGCAACGGAGTGTTGCACTTGCTAGGGTCAGGCAAGCGCCTCCGTTGTCACGCTGTGAAAACAGAGAGGATGAGACGGAGTTTCTTCCCACAGGCCATCAGGACTGTAAACTCTGATCTCACCAGGGACTAATTTACTGTGGTGTTGTGTCTTTTTTTTAAATGTAAATACTGGTTCTGTTCTGTTGCTCTGTTGTTTTTCACAATCCATCAGGCATTGCCATTTTCATTTCACTGTACACCTTGTATGTGCATGTGACAACTAAACTTGACTTGACTTGACGTGCCTGCCACCCGGCTCTGGAGAGGCAGGAATCTTGGCTTCAATCAGACACTTGCACTTGCGTCGAAGTGCAAAACCACGAAAGATTATAGTGTAATGGATCAGCTCTCGCTGCCGGGGAAACAAAATGGAAAACACAACCCCCGGTGACCCAGAACCAACTCAATGTTTATCCAAGGGTTCCTAGTTCCGATTGAAAATGGGGAAACGTTCATTTTCCAATTTGGATACCTTCAGTATTGAGTTTCGTCGGGCAGTTGTTACAAACCTTCGTCGGGGCACTGAGTGATGGTGGCAGACAGGCGGAACAATGAGAGATGTCCTGTTAACTGTGTCCTTGCCGAGGCCACAATTTGAACTTCTGCTCCTGAACACTCTGAAGCCAAAGTTCAACAAGCAGCATCAATCAAGAGGAAGTGTTGAAGTGTATGCCGCATGTCCCCCGAACTCATAAAACCCTGGCAGTTGTCAAGTGGGCATTTTAATCACCACTCCCTAGCCATTCCACACCTTCAAGAGAGAGTTAGATACAGCTCTTAGGGCTAAAGGAATCAAGGGATATGGGGGAAAAGCAGTAATGTGGTACTGATTTTGGATGATCAGCCATGATCATATTGAATGGCGGTGCTGGCTCGAAGGGAGGAATGGCCTACTCCTACACGTATTTTCTCTTTCTATGTTATTCCCTGTCTCCCTGTCTCTCCCCCTTCCCCCATCCCTTCCCCACCCACGATGCACTCTGCCCCTCTCTCCAGCCCAATTTCTCCATCTGCCGTCCCCCCTCTTCTTTTCATAGTTTTCCTCTCTCTGTCTCCTACGCAGCCACTCTCTCCCTCTCCCTCTCTCTCTCTCTCTCTCTCTTTCATCTCACTCTCCCTCTCTCCCTCTCTCCCTCTGTCTCATAAGTGAAAGGAGCAGAATTTGACCATTCGAACCATCAAGTATACTCCGCCATTCAACCATGGCTGATCTATCTTTCCCTCTCAACACCATTCTCCTGCCTTCTCCCCATAACCCCTGACCCCCGTACTAATCAATAATCTGTCAATATGCACCCTAATGACTTTGTCTCAACAGCCGTCCATTTACAGTGTATAGATACATGATAAGGGAATAACGTTTAGTGCAAGGTAAAGCCAGCAAAGTCCGATGAAGGATAGTCCGAGGGTCAACAAAGAGGTAGATAGTAGTTCAGCACACCTCTCTGGGTGTGGAAGGATGATTCAAAATGCACTCTGTGGTAACACCGGTTTCCTGCACTCTACCCCAAAGGGCCTGTCCCACTTGGGCGACCTAATTGGCGAGTTCAGAAGAGCTTAGAGTTTGAAAGAAATGTCATGTTGAAGACCTCCTTCGACTATGTTGAAGACCAGCTTCCACTAGCTACAACTCGCAACGACTAACTTCGGGAAAATTGGACACCGAATAGTGGAGAGTGAAGACGACCTCCTTCGACCTCCCTTCGACCTCCCTTCGACTATGATGAAGACTATCTACGACTACCTTCGACTACCTTCGACTACCCACGACTAACATGCCGACCTACTACGACCTACTACGACCTACTACGACTAAACCTACGAGTAAAAAAAGTATCGATTTTTTCCATGGCGACCTTTTTTTACTCGCAAGCATTTTTTAACATATTGAAAAAAGCGGCACGACCTAGCTGAGGCCTCGAGTACGCGGAGACCACTCTCGAGCATGGAGGAGAGTTACGAAGACCTCCTTCGACCTCGTGGCGACCATACTGCGAGTATGAGTCGAGGGCAAACTCGCCAGAACTCACAGTAGAGGTCGCCCAAGTGGGACAGGCCCTTTAGTAATGGGGAATTTCTGGTCAATTATCGCAGTAGCTATCACATTACTTTCTGAGATCTTGCTGTGTTCAAAATTGGCCGGTGAGAGTTCTCCAGATCAAAAACACTAGGATTGCTGTAAAGTGCTTTGAGAATCCAAATTAGATAATGCAGCAGTCTCTGTCTGAACTCAGTTTGTGATGGAAAGTGGCTGGAAATAGTCCTGTTTGGTTAGTCAGACAACAAACAACTCCAACAGAGGGCATGAGCTATCGGGAGAGGTTGAGCAGGCTGGGACTCTATTCCTTGGAGTGCAGGAGAATGGGGGGTTGATCTTATAGAGGTGTACAAAATCGTGAGAAGAATGGAATGGTAGATGCACAGAGTTGCTTGCCCAGTCGGGGAATCGAGAACCAGAGGACATAGGTTTAAGGTGAAGTGGGATGGTAGAGAAGGTGCAGTAGGAACCCGAGGGGTAACGTTTTCACACAAAGAATGGTGGATGTATGGAACGAGCTGCCAGAGGTGGTAGTTGAGGCTGGTACTATCACAAAGTTTCAGAAACATATAGACATGGATAGGACAGGTTTAGAGGGATAAGGGCCAAACGCAGGCAGGTGGGACTAGTGTAGATGGGACACATTGGATGGTGTGGGCAAGTTGGGTCGAAGGGCCAGTTTCCACGCTGTATAACTCTATAAGTCGATGACTATAGAGAATCCATTCTCCACCCTTGAAATCCCCAAGCCTCTCGGCTGGAAGCAGAAGGCCCAGCGGGCCACGGCCTGTAGTCGGAGCCGCCGAGCCGCCCCTGTCTGTCCCCTGAAGACTAGACAGCGGACAGGAGGGAGCCAGCGACGACCAACGTGAGGATCAAGGCCGGTAGGAGAGGGAACCGAGGTCTGGCCCTCAAGGTCGGCTGCGGGAGGTGCCCTAGGGCCACGAAGGTGGCCGGGCGAGGAGAGGGACGACGGTTCGCTGGACGATCCAGACGGAGGCGGCGGCTGGAGGCCCTGCAGCAGCCTGGGGCTCGCCTGGATCAGGACCCGCTCCAGGAGACCTAGAGCGCGGATTGGAATGGACATTGAAAATGGCGCCAAAACATGCCGACACTTGCACGCAGTCTCCGTGGGCTATATCTGTACTCGCTGCTAATTGGGGATTGTGCTTAACTATGCAATACTTTACAGAACTATATGTAAAAAAATTAATTCACTACGCGTTTGTACATCTACCAATAAAGTACCATCAAGTCTTGATTGAAATGTATCATTGATAACTCCCCCCCGTCATTAACATCCTATGGGCAGTTAATAATAAGTGAACTAACCGCATTAGAAGGTAGACAAAAGTGCCGGAGAAACTCAGCGGGTGCGGCAGCATCTATGGAGCGAAGGAAATAGGCAACGTTTCGGGCCGAAACCCCTCTTCAGACTGCATTAATCGCATTAGAAGTGTGTAGAATGGAACTGCAGATGCTGGTTTATATAGAAGATGGACAGCAAGTGTGGGTAACTCTGCGGGTCAGGCAGCATCTCTGAAGAAGAAGGATGGGTGACTTTTCGGGTCGGGACCATTCTTCAGTCTGGATTAGAACTGAGGTGAGGGTCAGGTCAAAGGTTGAGTGCCCAGCATTGTGTGTCTCACTTCCCGACTCACCCAAGTCACAGGGCAGCACAGTGGCACAGCGGGTAAAGCCGCTGCCTCACGGCACCAGCGACCCTGGTTCAATCCTGACCTCGGGTGCTGTCTTGGTGGAGTTTGCACATTCTCCCTGTAACCGTGTGAATTTCCTCCGGGTGCTCTAGTTTCCTTTCGCACTCCAAAATGTACCTGTGGGTCAATTGGCCTCTGGAAATTGCCCCTAGTGTGTAGGGAGCAGATGGGAAGATGGGGTAACATAGAACTAGTGTGTACAGGTGATCGATGGTCAGCATGGATTCGGTGGACTGAAGGGCCTGTTTGATGCTGTGTCTCTAAACAAAGGTCTTTCCACCATCTACAAGCCACTGTCGGGGTATTCTCCTTGCCAGGTTATTCTTACCCCAACCACACTCAAAGTACTCTACACCATCCACAAGAAAGCAGTTTAGTTTAGAGATACAGCGTGGAAACATGCCCTTCGGCCCATCGATTCCATGCTGACCAACGGTCACCTGTATTCTGGTTCAATGTTATCCCAGTTTACCCACCAGAGGCAATTTACAGAAGCCAATTAGCCCACAAACCTGTACATCTTTGGAATGTGGGAGGACGCCAGAGCACCCGGAGAAAACCCACGTGGTCACAGGGAGAACATGCAAACTCCACGCAGACAGCACCCGTAGTCAGGATCGAACCTGGGTCTCTGGCGCTGTGAGGCAGCAACTCTACTGCTGCGCCACCGTGCCGCCTGATTAATACTTTCTCCACTACTTTAACCCTTCACTCTCTCACACCATCTGTGGTCGCAGTGTGTGTGCCATTTACAAAATGCACCCACAGAACTCACATCATTGAACTGATACAACAGGAGACCTTTGTTGATGGAATCCGTACTGAAGTAATCCAGTCAGTCACCTTTACCAGCCATTTCCCTGAAGCCCGACAAAGTAACTTCATTGAAGTGCCAACCCAATGACTGTTAACAAGCTGGTACTATTGCAACTTTTAAGAAACCTTTAGACAGGTATATGAATAGGATAGGTTTAGAGAAATGGGCCAAACGCATGCAGGTGGAACTGGTGTAGACGAACATGTTGGCCGATGCAGGCAAGTTGGGCCGAAGAGCCTGTTTCCACACTGTATGACTCTGACCCTATAACTCTAACAAGCCCTGGTCAACGTTTCCCATCACCCTCGCAAACTACGAGTTCCAGATTAGGAGCATTTTGTGTGTGAAACAATATGCCCCAGCATTTCAACCCAGCATGCACACATTTCCACCAAAGGAGCTGAAGCGCCTGTTCTGTGCTGTATGACTCTATGGCTCCATGTAAACACACCATAGTTTTGTCCCTTTTTATTGACCCTCTTTTGCTGTATCCTTATAGCCCCAGACATTTGATTAGGCAAGGCACAAAGATTACAGCACCAACGCTGGTAAATGGGATTAGTGTAGATGGGCTGAAAGGTCAGCATGTACGCGTTGGGCTGAAAGGCACAGTTTCTGTGCTGCACGATTGTACCACAATACGACTTTGAGCCAAAACCTATACCCCAGGTCCATGAACCATCCACAAATTAGAACAGCTTGTCCCTGGTAGAGTATTGGCGCCAGTAGAATATGGACCAAACGCAGGCAGGTGGGACTGGCGTAGATGGGGACTGTCGCATGAAGTGAAGAGAATTCCGTCATCGTCCCACAGTAATGGGCCTGTCCCACTTAGGCGACTCTTTGGGTGACTAGTTTGAATGGAATTCACCTACGACACCTGGCGACAACCTACGACAGCAAACATCGTCACCACTGTCACCCAAACGTTTTCAAAACTTTCAACAAGTCACCACATGGTCGCCACATGTAATTTCGTTTGAATTTTAGTGTTTAAATGACAACAAATTCTATCTAATCTGATCTGATCTGACATGTTCGCGGATGGTTGCCGGGGAGTCGCCTTCATGGTCGTGAGGAGGGAGTTCCCCCGTTCTGGGAACTAGTCGCGGCTTCATTATGGTCGCCACGAATTCTTCAACATGTTGAAAAATTAGCGGCGACTAGAATGAAGCCGCCGTGGAGAATAGCGAGAATTCTCGTGCTGGGAGGCCCTAGTGGGTCGCCAGGAGGTCGAAGTTTCTCGTAGGTTCTCGTAGGTTGTAGCCGGTGCTGACCGGTGAATTTCATTGGCTCATTGGGAGAGAAAAAACGTAAGCAGTAGTTTTCAGAACCAAGGATAACCGACCGGTAATGTTAAATGTCCGCCGAGCTTCACAGCCGTGTATCTCTGGCTTCTTAAAGGTTGTCTCCACTCCTTCTCCACTCCTTCTCCCTCCTCTCCCCCCTCCCTCCTCTGCCCCCTCTTTTAAAGGACTTACTGTACACTGTGCTTTAGCTGTCTTAATTACAGCGCCAACCTTCCTGTTCATCGCGGTGTGTGTCTGTATCACATTGGCTTTGCACATTGTGAATTTCACTCAGACAGCGCTCCCCCGCTTGCCCTGTCCCCCGCCTGCATAACGGGCTGGTGAAGGAAGCGATGTGTGTGTGTGTGTGTGTGTGTGTGTGTGTGTGTGTGTGTGTGTGTGTGTGTGTGTGTGTGTGTGTGTGTGTGTGTGTGTGTGTGTGTGTGTGTGTGTGTGTGTGTGTGTGTGTGTGTGTGTGTGTGTGTGTGTGTGTGTGTGTGTTCCACTCTGACAGTCGCCGTTCCAGTTGCCAGTTTTTCAGTGTGAGTAAAGAGCCAAAGGAAAATAAGGGGGAAATCCCTGGTATTAGTGAGGAAGAAATGGTAGCGAGAATGTTCCAATCACTCATATACAAGGTGTTGCCAGGATTCGAGGGCCTGAGCGATAAGGAATGGTTGAGTATTCCCTGGAGCGCAGGAGGATGAGGGGTGATCTTACAAGATCATGAGAGGAATAGATCGGGTGGACGCACAGAGTCTCTTGCTGAGAGTGGGGGAATCGAGAACCAGAGGGCCAAGGTTTAAGGTGAAGGGAGATAGATTTTATGGGAATCTGAGGGATAACTGTTTCACGAAAAGAGTGGTGGGTGTATGGAACGAGCTGCCAGAGGAATAGTTGAGGCAGGGACTGCCGTGATTTTTAAGAAGTCATTAGTCAGGTGCATGGATAGGACCGGTTTAGAGGGCTATGGGTCAAACGCAAGCAGGTGGGACTAGTGTACAGGGGACATGGTGGTCGGAGTGGGCAAGTTGGGCCGAAGGGCCTGTTTCCATGCTGTATCACTCTATGACTATCTAAAGATTTGCTCTATACACGAAAGGGAAAGTTTTTCAATATTGAGAGTAAGAATGACCTAGAGGGCTGCATGGTGGTGCAGCGGGAGAGTTGCTGCCTTACAGCTCCACAGACAGGGGTCCATACCTGACTACAGGTGCTTGTCTGTACGGAGTTTGTACGTTCTCCCCATGACCTGCGTGGGTTTTCTCCGAGATTTTCAGTTTTCTCCCACACACTGAAGACGTACAGATTTATAGGTTAATTGGCTTGGTAAAATTAAAAATTGTCCCTGGTGTGTGTAGGGTAGTGTTAATGTGCGGGGATCGCTGGTCGGCGCGGACTCGGTGGGCCGAAGGGCCTGTTTCTGTGCTGCATCTCTAAACTAAACTAAAAAGGACCTAAAACATGTCTCTGATATATTAGCCGTGCCCTGGGGCAGATTTGTTTATCTGGCTGCGTTCGTCAGTGAGATCAAGGGTATTAGTGACGATGCCGTTTGCAAACTGATAGGGAAACAGAGGCGTCCAAGCAGAAAAGCACAGGGCTATGGAGCTGATAAGAGTAAATGAAATGGAGAGGCAGAGGCCCAGAGGGGTCCAGGAAATGCCGCTACAAATTAGCTGCAGGCCGCGTTTATTTTGCCTTCATCAACAGCGCTGCCCTGCGGAAGATGACGAGCAAAGGGTCACGGCCTCTTACACTCGCCAGAGTTTGGTAAAACATTCAACCTGGAGGGGGGGGGGGTTTCCCCTCTTTCTCGCTATGGTGACAGGTGACTGCAGGAGGATCGCTTTTCTTCCAAAGCGAACAATGGCTTCCCAGATGGTTCCCGCGACAGCGCAGCGGTAGAGTCACTGCCTCACAGCGCCGGCTCCATCATGACTACGTGTGCTGTCTGTGCGGAGTTTGTACGTTCTCCCTGTGGACCCCGTGGGTTTTTTCTCCGGGCGCTCCGGTTTCCTCCCACACTCCAACGATGTACATGTTTGTAGGCTTGGTATAATTGTATATTGTCCCTCCTATGTGTAAGATGTTGTTAATGTGGGGAAATAGCTGGTCAGTACGGACTCGGTGGGCCGAAGGGCCTTTTTCCGCTCTGTATCTCTAAACGAAACTAAACCTCAGATTCATCCAAAACAAATTACCATCCTGAATAATCTAAATATTAAACATTAAATCATCCACAAACAGTGTACAGTAAACCCTTGTTACAACAGGCCATGGGGGGGGGGGGGGGGGTGAGGGTGATTTGTGTCCGTTATTGTCGACCATCTGCTATAACCAGGTAAGGGAGTATCATTGTACAATTGTAGCAATGAACTGCAGATGCTGGTTAATACATGAATGGACACAAAGTGCTGGATTAACTCAGCGGGTCAGGCAGCATCTCTGGGGATCATGGATAGGTGACATTTCGGGTCGAGACCCTTCTTCAGACTCTCGGTCTGGAGCTGGGCCTGGAATCCGGGTGAATTGGTGGCCGGGGGAGAGGCGAGGATTGTTGGTCGATGGTCACGGAGTGCGGGTGAGGTTCGGCAGTGGCGGCAGCAGGCAGGGCTGGGAGGGGGGTGCGGGCCGGGAGGGACATCGGTAGTCCGGTCTGGCGGTGAAGGTCAGTAGGTCTGTCCGCTATAACCAAAATCAATTATAAAGAGGTCCATAGTAACCAGGGTTTACTGTATACGGCCACGCTTGTGGACTTGTGTTTAAGAAGGAACTGCAGATGCTGGAAAATCAAAGGTAGACAAAAGTGCTGGAGAAACTCAGCGGGTGCAGCAGCATCTATGGAGCGAAGGAAATAGGCAACGTTTCGGGCCGAAACCCTTTGAAACTTTGCCTATTTCCTTCGCTCCATAGATGCTGCTGCACCCGCTGAGTTTCTCCAGCACTTTTGTCTATGCTTGTGGACTTGCCTGGACTATGTCACCAGCATAATCAAGGACCAGTCTCACCCCGGCCACTCCCTCTTCTCCCCTCTCCCATCAGGCAAGAGGTACAGAAGTGTGAAAACGCACACCTCCAGATTCAGGGACAGTTTCTTCCCAGCTGTTATCAGGCAACTGAACCATCCTACCACAACTAGATTCAAGATTCATGATTCAAGTGAGTTTATTGTCATGTGTCCCAGATAGGACAATGAAATTCTTGCTTTGCTTCAACACAACAGAACATAGTAGGCATGAATACAGAACAGATCAGTGTGTCCATATACCATTGTATAAATATATACACTATCGCTCTATCCCTCGCCCTCCGGTAAATCCGACCATACCGCGGTGCTGCTTCTTCCTGCCTACAGGCAGCAATTAAAGAGCGCACCCCCAGAGGTGAGGACTGTACAGAGCTGATCGGGGAGGGGGGGGGGGGGGGGGGGGCAGAGGAACAACTCCACAACTCCAGGACTGTTTGGAGTCTGTAGACTGGGCAATGTTCAGGGACTCGGCAACGGACCTGAACGAATACGCCACAGTCGTTACAGACTTCATTAAGAAGTGTGTGGAGGACTGCATCCCCACCAAAACCTTCCGAGCGTTTCCCAATCAGAAACCTTGGATGAACTTTGAGATCCGCACTCTTCTGAAGACCAGACACCGGGCATTCATGTCTGATGATACAGTGGGCTACAAGAAGTCCAGATACGACCTTGGTAAGGCCATCAAAAAGGCCAAAAGGGAATTCTGCTCCAAGCTGGAGAATGAGACAGATGTTCGGCAGCTGTGGTGGGGCCACAGCAGTCCTGAGCTACGAGCTACCTCTTTGGAGACCCTCGAACTATCTTTGACCGGACTGTATGGGACTTTATCCTGCACTAAACGTTATGTACGTCATTCCCTGTATCGTGTATCTTTTGATTGTAGACGGATCGATTGTAATCATGTGTTGTCTTTCCGCTGACTGGTTAGCAGGCAGCAAAAGCTTTTCACTGCACCTCGGTACACGTGACAATAAACTAAACTGAACTCACTACTACAATCTCATCTCTCAAAGCAGTATTCTGCACTGCCAATAAGGACAAGTGCCACTGGGAACACCACCACCTATATGTTCCCTTCCAAGTCCTGCTCCATCCTGACTGAAATATATCGCTATTTCTCCATCGTAGGTGGGCCTAAATCCTGGAACCCCCGAAGCGTCAACCATTAATTGCCTTCACAGATGCTGCCTGACCCACTGAGTTACTCCAGCACTTAGTGTTTTGTTCAAGATTCCAGCACCTGCAGTTCGCTGCATATCGTTACCTGGGCTTCCATTGATGGCACCTGCACCATCGGACTGAATGGACTGAATGGAGTTTGCCATTAACCCATTAACTCCAACGATCTCATAGAGTCGCACAGCATGGAAACAGCCCCTTTGGCCCAACTTGCCCGTTCCGACCAACATGCCTATTCTACACTAGTCCCACTTGCCTGCGTTTGGCCCAAATTCCTCTAAACCTTTTCTATCCATATACCTCTCCAAATGTTTTTAAATGTTGTGACAGTACCTGCTCAACTATCTGCTCCGGCAGCTCGTTTCATATACCTACCATCCTTTGTGTAAAATTGTCGCCCCTCAGGTTCCTATTAAATCACCCCCACCTTAATCCAGATCATCAGATTAGGGACAGTTTCTTCCCAGCTGTTATCAGATAACTGAACCATCCTACCAAGAACTAGGCAGCAGCGCTGAACTACTATCTACCTCAATAGAGACCCTCGGACTATCTTTGATCGGACTTTACTGGCTTTATCTTGTACTAAACATTATTCATGTTATTCCCTTCATCATTGTCACGTACACTGTGGTCGGTTCGATTGTAATCATGTGTTGTCTTTCCGCTGACTGGTTAGCACGCAACAAAAGCTTTTCACTGTACCTCGGTGCACGTGACAATAAACTAAACTGAACTCAAACTGTCCTCTGGTTCTTGATTCCATTGCCCCTTCTTGTTCTCAACTTCTTCCCAACTCCTGATGTACGTTTACCCAGAATAAATCGCAGCACGGTGGCACAGCGGTAGAGCTACTGCCTCACAGCGCCAGAGACCCAGGTTCGATCCAGCCTACTGGTGTACAGAGTTTGTACGTCCTCCCCGTGACCTGCGTGGATTTTCGCATAGATCTGAATCGCAAAGATCTGAAGCAAGATCTTCAGTTTCCTCCCATACCCATACAGGTTTGCAGGTTAATTGACTTGGTATAATTGTAAAGTTGTCCCCAGTGTGTGTAGGGTAGTGTCGATGTGCGGGGATCACTAGTCAGTGCGGACTCGGTGGGCCGAAGGGCCTGTTTCTGCGCTGTATCTTTAAACTAAACTAACACTAAAAACTGAAAGAGATTTTCAGGTCATTGAGATTTTGCGATGTAAATCGATAGATACAAATCTTAGCAACAGTGAGAACATTCCAAATGCCTTCATTGCTTATAAAGTACTTTGGATGATTTGAAATGAAGATTCCAAATCCAAGGCCACCTTCTTGAACTGAATATGAAGTGGCAACCTGATGTAAGTTAATAAGTTGTGGCAATATCATCTCAAGGCCTGGTTGATGTTATTAGGCTACTCTTTGGAAATGTTTCTTCACAGTTTAATTAAGTCAGATCTGGAGAATCTTCCTTGTTTCCTCAGCTTGTTTGACAGATTGATCAAGGATGGATAGTGTAGATTGCAAACTGTATTCTTCAGACAATGTCCGTCATCTAGTTTAGTTTAGTTTAGTTTAGAGATTTAGCGCATAAACTGGCTCTATGACCCATATGCCGACCAGCCACCCCCCCACACTAACACTAGCCTACACACACACACACTAGGGTCTATTTACAATTATACCAAGCCAATTAGCCTACAAACATGCCCGTCTTATGAGTGTGGGAGGAAACCGGAACACCCAGAGAAAACGTTCGTAGGTCACGAGGAGAACGTACAAACTCCATACAGACAGCATCTGTGGTCAGGCTCAAACCTGGGTCTCTAGCGCTGTGAGGCAGCAACTCTACCACTGCGCCACCATGCCGCCCTTAGTCTTAGGGAACAGACTGCAATATCCTCACTCTGTCACCCAAGTTGAGTCCAATGGAGCAGGAATCAGCTGAATGATTACCTTAATCCAGGGCATCGAACCAAAGTCCCAGACCCTGGTCTGAAGGCAGGGATCCCAAACTAGAAGCTGCCCAGACTTGCTCAATTACCTTCTGCATGAAATGACTTTCCCCTCAGCAAACTGTTCGGAAGCTAATCCATGATCTCCAATGGACACAAAGTGCTGGAGTAATTCAGCGGGTCAGGCAGCATCTCTGGAGAGCATGGGGAGGTGACATTTCGGGTCGGGACCCTTCTTCAGACTAACTCCTTATCCAGAGATGCTGCTTGACCCACAGAGTTACTCCAGCACTTTGGATCTTTCTTGGGTATTGGATGTGGAATTCTCTGCCTCAGAGTGGAGGCAGGATCTCTGGATGCTTTCAAGAGAGAGCTAGATAGGGCTCTTAAATATAACGGAGTCAGGGGATATGGGGAGAATTGGGGATGATCAGCCATGATCACATTGAATGGCGGTGCTGGCTCGAAGGGCCAAATGGCCTACTCCTGCACCTATTGTCTATTCTCTATTGTCTATTGTCTATAGTTTGGCTTGGAACATGATGGACCATTCTCTGCACCTGTCTCATTGTGGGTGGAAATAAAGTGACAATGTTAAGGTTTGACTTCTGAGCCCAGAGATGAGGTGTTGTCTAGTCCCTCTTCTCCCATGGATAGAAACTACAGATAATTGAAAGTACATACCACCAGACTCAGGAACAGATTGTTACATACCTCTCATTATAGTAAGCCTGTATTCTCGATCTCCCAATCTACCTCATTGCTGGCCTGGAATTTTTTTTTGCACTTTCTCTTTCCTCACCCCTTTCTCTGTGGCTGTAACACCATATTCTGCACTCTATTGTGTTTTCCTTTTGCATTGCCTGCGGTACTCGGTTTGGGAACAGCTCCATTCAAGACCGCAAGGAATTGCAGAGAATTGTGGACGCAGCCCAGACCATCACACAAAACCAACCTCCCTTCCATTGACTCCATCTGCACCTCACGCTGCCTCGACAAGGCCAGCAGCATAATCAAGGACCAGTCTCATCCCGTTCACTCCCTCTTCTCCCCTCTCCCATCAGCCAAGAGGTACCAGAAGTGTGAAAACGCACATCTCCAGATTCGGGGACAGTTTCTTCCCAGCTGTTATCAGGCAAATGAACCATCCTATCACCAACTAGAGAGCGGTCCTGAGCTACTATCTACCGCATTGGAGACTCTAAGACTATCGTTTATCAGTCTTTACTGGACTTTATCTTGCACTTAATGTTATTCCCTTTATTCTGTATCTGTACACAGTGCGTGGCTCAATTGTAATCATGACAGACAGTCTGCTGGCTGGTTAGCACACAACAAAAGCTTTTCACTGTCCCTTGGTACACGTGACAGTATCTGAAGAAGGGCCTCGACCCAAAACCTCACCTATTCCTTTCCTCCAACGATGCTGCCTGACCCACTGAGTTACTCCAGCATTTTGTGTCGATCTAAACTAAACTAAACTTTGTGCCCTGTCCCACGGTACGAGTTCATTCCAAGAGCTCTCCCGCGTTCGCCCTGATTCGAACTCGGAGATTTACGCGAATGGCCACTCGTCGGTACTCGGGGCTCTCGTGGACATTTTTCAACGCGTTGAAAAATCTTCACGAGTCTTCCCGCGCTTACCTGCCGTTAGCGAGTCTTCCCGAGTACCTGCCGTTAGCGTTACGAGACGCTAAGAGACTTCCCCGAGCTCCGACGTACCGGCTACGTTCATTCTCCATGCTTACCACGAGTTTGATTTATTTTTAAACTCGGGAGAGCTCTTGGAATGAACTCACACCGTGGGACAGGGCTTTTACGTATAGTTTGATTCCTGTCGTGCATGGTATGATTTAATAGCAAAAGATTTTTTCAATGTATCTCGGTACACACGGCAATAATAAACCGATGCCTATGAACATTGAGAGACAAAATCTTCTTTCCGGTTGTTATCAATGAGGGTCAGGACAGACAGAGGCATTCTTAACATCAGTGGGATAGACCAAAGCCCCATATGGGTTGAGTTAATGAACAGTGAAATGCAGCCCATGCTGGACAATGAAAGGAGCATTGTGCCTTTAATTAAGGGGTTGTACTCTGTATTAAAGCGAAGCACCTGCAGCACAGGTGTGTAGCCATCTGAAAGGATGCTGAAACCCGATCAGGTCATCGGGGAAGTGGGAGTAGAATGAGTTCCCGATGTGTGGGTGACCCAGCTACAGGGTCCCTGTGATCTGTCAGTCCATGGGATCTGCGGCTCAAAGAGAATGATCCAATCAGAAGTAACGTTGGTGACACAACGGACTCCGAACCACAAACATCCTTCGGACAACACAGTGACACAAGGGTGGCCCGGTGGCACAGCAGTAGAATCGCTGCCTCACCGTGCCAGAGACCCAGGTTCAATCACGACTACGGGTGCTGTCTGTACGGAGTTTGTACGTTCTCCCCGTGACCACGTGGGTTTTCTCCGGGTGCTCCGGTTTCCTCCCACACTCCAAAGACGTACAGGTTTGTAGGCTAATTATCTTTGATAAAGATTGTAAATTGTCCCTGGAGTGTAGGATAGTGCTAGTGTATGGGAATCACCGGTCGGCGCGGACCCGTTGGGCTGAAGGTCCTGTTTCTGTGCTACAGCTCTAAACTAAAGGTCTACTCTGCCATTCACTCATGGCTGATCTATCTTCTTTACTCAACCACATTCTCCTGCCTTCTCCCTATAACCCCTGACACCCGTACTAATCAAGAACCTGTTGATTTGCGCCTTAAAAATACCCATTGACTTGGCCCCCACAGCTGTCAGTGGCAATGAATTCCACAGATTCACCGCTCTCTGACTAAAGAAATCCCTGCAAACCCTCTCTTCCAACGCTATGTTCTTTTATTCTGAGGCTGTGGCCTCAGGTCCTAAACTCTCCAACTACTGGAAACTTCCTCTCCACATCCACTCTATCCAGGCCTTTCACTATTCGAAAGAATTGTCTGGCAGAACAGTAATGGGCCTGTCCCACGTAGGCGACTCTTTAGGTGACTGCCAGGGACTAGTTTTAATGGAACTCACCTACGACACCTGGCGACAACCTACGACACCTGGCGACAACCTACGTCAACCTACGACAACCTACGACAGCAAAAATTGTCCCCACTGTCGGCGAAACATTTTCAATATGATGAAAATTTTGCGGCAGTCGCTTGTAGTCGCCAAAAAAAATCGCCTAAGTGGGACAGGCCCATAAGAAACAGGAGGGAGAGCCAGAGGGGGTGTAAGTAGATTGACCATGGAGGGCATTGAAGTGGCAGCAATGGTGCAGGAATGGGACGGTGATAGAATTAGTAAAATCTAAAATGAATATCGTGACTGACTGAGTGTGAAAGGCTTTGTTATCTGACTGGTGCCAAGGAGAAGTGAAGAACAGCAGTGGGGGAAGGTCCAGATGATCCAAGCAGAAGGTAGAATGAGGCGATGTTCAGGAAACAGGGTAGTGTGCATGCCGCAATCAGTATCCACGACAAGCAGAATAGACACAAAACTCTGGAGTGACTCAAGGGCCTGTCCCACTTGGCGATTTTTTTGGCGACTGTCGGCGTCATTGACTGATGTATCAGGGTCGGCGAAAGATTTTGAACATTTCAAAATCCAGCGGCGACAAAAAAAATGTTGCAACGCTTGAGGAGACACCGCGCGTCAATACGTCATCACACCGCATCACGCCGCGTCACGCTGCATCACACCGCATCACGCCACGTCACGCTGCATCACACCGCATCACGCTGCATCACACCGCATCACGCCGCGTCACGCTGAATCACACCGCATCACGCTGCATCACACCGCATCACGCCGCGACATTTTCGGTGACCTGATACGTCAGTCAATGATGCCAGCAGTCGCCGAAAAAATTGGTAGGTGGGACAGGCCCTTCAGTGTGTCGGGTAGCATCTTTGGAGAAAAGGAATAGGTGACGTTTCAGGTCGGAACCCTTCTTCAGATTGAAAGATGGAGGTGTGGGGTGTGGGGTGTGGAGGGGGGTTAACTGGAGATGAGAAAAGGCAAGACAAATCCGGGCTGGCAACAGATGACCTCGGGTAGAGTGGAGTCCACGATGGCCCATTGTTGGCTGGGGAAGAGGGATACAAGGACCCGAACAGTGGAACCAAAGTGAAACCACACCAAAGTGGAAATGGTTGAGAACTTCACATTCCTCAGCGGAAATGTCACCAACTATTTGTCCAGGACCAAATGCATTGAAGCTACGGCCAAGAAAGCTCACCAATATCTCTACCTCCTCAGGAGACGACGGAGGTTGATCGTGTCTCCAATGACTTCCCAATTCCCACACGCATTCTATCGGGATGCATCCCAACTTGTTCTGGTAACGACTTTGCCCAAGGACGTATGAAATTGCAGAGAGTTGTGGATCTACCCCTAGTCCCATCCCCCTCCAACCCCTGCCGACCCCCACCGCCCAACCCCCCTCTCCCCACCCTTCCAACTCTGACTGTGCGTACCACCAGATTCATGAACAGCATACTCCAGTTATCAGACTACTGAACAGTAGCTAAGATATGGTGGGAGATGGCAAACGTGGTCCACCCTGTTTCGACTAATGCAATCAACATGACGTGCACAAACAAATAGATCAAATAGAACAAGTTGACCTGCAACTTTAGGCTGTGCACGCCATACGCAAGAAGAAGGAGAAGAAGTAGCTAATATTGAAGTACAGGTCTCCCAGACTACCTGATGTAACAACCCACCAACCTACCCGCATTGCACTGTTCTTTATCTGCACTTTCTCAATAGCTAACAGTATAGCACTGTAACACCATATTCTGACTCTAGTGTCGACACTTCTTGTTGGAGTTTCATTTAGTTTCGAGTCTATGCCATCCATCAATCACCCAGTCACTTTAAATCTATACTATCCCACTTTCCCATCCACACCAGAGACAACTTTACAGAGGCCAATTTAGCCTGCAAACCCGCACTTCTTTCAGATGTGGGAGGAAGCCCAAGCGCCCAGAGAAGACCCACACGGTCACGGGAAGAACGTGCAAACTCCACACAGTCAGCACCCGAGGTCGGGATTGAACCCGGGTCTCTGGCGCTGTGAGGCGGCTGCTCTACCAGCTGCACCACCGTGTACGGTTTGAATGTATTCGATACGATACGATAGAACTTTATTTATCCCAGGAGGGAAATTGATCTGCCAACAGTCATACGACACAAAATACATGAATCATGAAATTAAAGTGACGAGTGGAAAGGATTGGGTATGTGTGGAGGTGGGGGATGGGGGGGAGAGGGTCAATCTACCCCACGAAAGAAGGGGAGGATGACGTAAAGTTTGATAGCCACAGGGAAGAAAGATCTCCCATGGCGTTCTGTGCTGCATCTTGATGGAACCAATCTGTTGCTGAAGGTTTATGGAGATAACAATGAGACAACAGGGGGAATAGAGAGCGTCAGTCCTGGAGAAAGCAGACACAGTAAGGTCCAGCAAGAGAGATGCTGGAGTTGAAGGAGTATTGGGAATGGGTAAGGGACGTTAGAGAGTTGTCTCAGTCTGAAGAAGGGTCTCACCTGAAACGTCACCCATTCCTTCCCTCCATAGATGCTGCCTCACCCACTGAGTTACTCCAGCATTTTGTGTCTACTATGGAGAGATGATGGTTTACTTTATACTTCACTTTAGACTTTACTTTGGAGTTTAGACATACAGTGCGGAAGTAGGGCCCATCGGCCCACCAAGTAAGTGCTGAGGAATTTGAGGAAGGACATTCTTGCTATTGAGGGAGTGCAGCGTAGTTTTACAAGGTTAATTCCCGGGATGGCGGGACTGTCATATGCTGAAAGAATGGAGCAGCTGGGCTCGTACACTCTGGAGTTTAGTCGGATGAGAGGGGATCTTATTGAAACATATAAGATTGTTAAGGGTTTGGACATGCTGGAGGCAGGAAACATGTTCCCGATGTTGGGGGAGTCCAGAACCAGGGGCCACAGTTTAAGAATAAGGGGTAAGCCATTTAGAACGGAGACGAGGAAACACTTTTTCTCACAGAGAGTTGTGAGCGTGTTCAATTCTCTGCCTCAGAGGGTGGTGGAGGCAGGTTCTCTGGATGCTTTCAAGAGAGAGCTGGATAGGGCTCTTAAAGATAGCGGAGTCAGGGGATATGGGGAAAAGGCAGGAACGGGTTACTGATTGGGGATGATCAGCCATGATCACATTGAATGGCAGTGCTGGCTCAAAGGGTGGAATGGCCTACTCCTGCACCTGTTGTCTATTGTCTATTGTCTATTGACCAGCATTCACCCTGCGCACTAGCAGTATCCTACACGCACTAGGGACAATTTACTCTATTTACCGAAGCCAATTAACCTACAAACCTGTACGTCTTTGGAGTGTGGAGGAAACTGGAGCACCCAGAGAAAACCCACGCGGGTCACGGGGAGAACATCCAAAGTCCGTACATACAGCGCCCATAGTCAGGATCGAACCCGGGTCTCTGGAGCAGTGAGGCAGCAACTCTACCGCTGCGCCACCATGCCGCACAGAGGGATGAGTTTGCCTTATACACTCTCTGTGACTCCAGAACTTATCTTTACGAAGGACCCAGCACCCAAAGTACCTGATCGTGATCAACAACTTAACAAATTCCATCAGATTTTGCACAACATACTACCATTTTGGAAAAAAAACACAATTAAAATGTGGATTACGGAAATGACTGAGACCTTGCATTTGGAAAAAATAAGATTTGTCTTAATTGACAAACCAGAATTTTTTGTTAGAATATGGTCTCCATTTATTGAATCCTTGAAAAAGTGAATTGGTTTAACACAAAATCAGGGTTGAAACCTGCGTTTGGGATTGGATGGATAGTTCTACTCAACATTTCTTGGATCTATCACCACAATCTTGTTATTGGTAGTTTCCTTTTTCGTCTTCATTTTCTCTCCATTAGATTATAGTTTCACTCATCTTTTTCTTTCTTTATATTTATTCTTAAAAAAAAAAAAATTTTTTTTAACTGAAGCTATGTAAGAAATCTGTAATTCAGTTGTCGCTTACTATTATTTGTATACATGCTTCTAATAAAAATATTTTAAATTTTTTTTTTAAAAGATTGTGCACAACATCACTGTGCCACATGATGGATGCTCGAAGCTGGAGAATTTAATTGTGGTAATAGCGCAATCATGATTACAGTTACAACAGGGAGAATAATCAAAATCAGAAGTACTTTATCTGAATGTATGAAACATTTATAACAAGATAGACATGTTAATGACACAAGTAGAGATAAATGGCTTTTATCAATGGATAAATGGATTACCATGTGTAGGAAGGAACTGCAGATGCTGGTTTAAACTGAAGATAGACACAAAATGCTGGAGGAACTCAGCGGGTCAGGCAGCATCTCTGGAGAGAACGAATGGGTGAGGTTTCCAGTCGAGACCCTTCTTCAGATGGTTTGGACATATGTATATTGGGCTAAGGTAGACACAAAATGCTGGAGTAACTCAGCGGGACAGGCACCTTCTCTCCAGAGATGCTGTCTGTCCCGCTGAGTTACTCTAGCATTTTGTGTCTACCTTCGATTCAAACCAGCATCTGCAGTTCTTTCTCTACAGGCGACTAGGCTGTGGCCACATGGTCGCCAGGGTGTCGCCTGTATGGTTGTGAACAGTCTACTCAGTCGCCCAAAGAGTCGCTGCTGGATTTTCAACATGTTGAAAGTTTTTCGGAGACAGTCATCGACAGTGGGTTTGACACCAATGAGCGTAGCTTGACTTCTCCTGACGTAGGTGCTGTCGTAGTTGTCGCCAGGTGATGTAGGTTGTCGCCAGGTGACGTAGGTTGTCGCCAGGTGACGTAGGTTGGCGCCAGTGCTGACTTCGTTTTTTTTGTTTGTTAAAGTAATGATTCTATTTACAATTTTATGTCGTGGTGGGGTCCAGTCGCCGTTTTTTCGGCGACCTGCTACGACTATGACAGTCGCCGACAGTCGCCTAAAAATAACCTAAGTGGGACAGGCCCATTACACATATTCTATATTGGGCTACCTGTCTTCTAAAAGAATATTGACAAACTAAGAGTGTATGGATGGTAGCAGTGGATGGTAGGAAATGGGCCTATATAAAAGATTGTACAATGTTCAATGTGTACGAAGGAACTGCAGATGCTGGTTTACCCAGAACATAGACACAAAATGGTGGAGTAACTCAGCGGGACAGGCAGCATCTCTGGAGAGAGGTAATACTCGACGTTTCATGTCGAGACCCTTCTTCAGACTGATAATCAGGAAGGAAGGAAACTAGAGGTTTGAAAAGGTACAGAACAAATCAGAGCCGGCACCGATGGCCAAGGGAAGGTGGAGCCCACAATGGTCCATTGTTGGCTTTGAAGAGATGATAACGAAGGGATACATGGATGCGAACAGTGCAACTGGCAGGACGACTCGGGAGGGAGAGGGGTGGAGAGAGAGAGAATGCAGGGAATGCTTGAAATTAGAGAATTCAATGTTCATACCACTGGTTTGAAAACTGCCCAAGCAAATTAGGATGTGTTGTTCCTCCAATTTGCATGTGGTCTCACTCTGACAGCGGAGGAGGCCCAGGACAGGAAGGTCATGATGGGAATAAGAATTTGAAATCCCACATTCTAAAGACATGCAGGTTTGTAGGTCAATTGGCTGCTATAAATTGTCCCTAGTGTGTAGTATCCAAAATTAGGATGAGATAGAACTAATGTAAGGGTGAACGCTGGTCAGCATGGACTCCATGGGCCGAAGGGCCTGTTTCCATGCTGTATCTCTAAACTAACCTAAACTAAACCTCCTCTTTCCTTAAATCGTGGGTTCAAAACGACTCACAGTACTCTCACTGTAATTCCATTGCGTTCATTGTACAGTAGCATTAACGTCATAATAAAAGGAATCCGCAGATGTTGTAAACCTGAGGTAAAAACAGAAGATGCTGGAAGCATGTAGGAAGGAACTGCAGATGCTGGTTTACACCAAAGATGGACACAAAATGCTGGAGTAACTCAGCGGGTCAGGCAGCATCTCTGGATAGAAGGAATGGGTGACGTTTCGGGTGGATACACTTCGTCAGACTGATGAAAGGTCTTAACCCGAAACATCACCCATTCCTTCTCTCCAGAGATGCTGTCTGTCCCGCTGAGTTACTCCAGCATTTTGTGTCTATCTTAAATGCTGAAAGCTCACAGCTGGACAGGCAGCATTTGCAGAAAGACATTGACATTTCAGATTAAAGACGTCCCTACATTTATGCTCCAAACACTTTGAATTGCAACCAAGATCCCTTTAACCTCCCATATTGCATGCGGCATGTGTGTGCTAGCTGTCTGTACTGTTTTGTACACAGAATCCCTTTCTCCCATTTCTCTCCTTTAATAATACTCTGTTCTCTTCATTTTCCAGCTGCACTTTTCCCCACATTACACTCCATTTGCCAACAATCTATGTCTCTCTCTGTACTTCCAGTCTGAAGATGGGTCCTGACCTTAGATGGATGAGGGGGGGACCTTGTTGAAACTTACCGAACAGTGAAAGGCCTGGATTGAGTGGATGCGGAGAGGATGTTTCCATTAGTGGGAGAGTTTAGCACCAGAGGGCACAGCCACAGAATAAAAGGTCGTACTTATAGAAAGAAGATGAGGAGGAATTTCCTTAGTCAGAGGGTGGTGAATCTGGAGAATGCATTGCCACAGACGGCTGTGGAGGCTTTTTTTTAAAGACGTATTTTTAAAGTATTTTTAAAGAGGAGATTGACAGATTCTTGATTATTCCGGGTGTCAGGGCTTACGGGAAGAAGGCAGGAGAATGGGGTTGAGATGGACAGATAGATCAGCCATGATTGCAATGGTGGAGTAGATTCGATGGGCCGAATGGCCTAATTCTGCTCCTATGACTTATGAACATTGTCATAAGAACTTCTGACCCGAAACCTCACCTATCTATGTTCTCTGGGGATGCTGCCTGCCCTGTTGAGTTACTTTAGCCCTTTGTGTCGTAGTTTGTAGACCAGCATCTGCAGTTCCTTGGTTCTTCTCTCTCTCTCTGTCTACTGCTTGCATCCTCCTTACTCTTTGTGTCTCCCCCTCTTTCCCGACTGTACATGTGCATCCATCCACTCACTAATTAACACACACCGTGAATAGTTGTGGTCCCAACATGGATCCCGGTGGCCCCTACAGCTCACAGGTCGTCGGTCCGAAAATAATTCCCTTAACCCTCCTCTTTGCCTCCTGCCTATTTGCCAGTCCCTATCCATGCCAGTCCATGCTACCTCCAAGATATGGACGGCCACGGCGGCGCAGCGGTAGAGTTGCTGCCTTACAGCGTTTGCAGCGCCCGGAGAACCGGGTTCGATCCTGACTACGAGTGCTGTCTGTACGGAGTTTGTACGTTCTCCCCGTGACCTGCGTGGGTTTTCACCGAGATCTTTTGTTTCCTCCCACACTCCAAATATGTACAGGTTTGTTGGTTAATTGGCTTGGTGTATGTGTAAACTGTCTCTAGTGTGTGTGGGATAGTGTTAATGTGCGTGGATCGATGGTCAGTGCGGACTCGGACGACCGAAGGGCCTGTTTCCACGCTGTATCTCTAAACTAAACTAAACTAAAATGAGATGGAAAGCCACAGCTGGGTTATAGAGCAGTGAGACTTAAGGGCCTGTCCCACTTGCTGATTTCTTCGGCGACTTCATCATTGACTGACATATCTGGTCACCGAAAAATTTGTGGAGTGATGCAGCGTGATGCGGCGTAATGTAGCGTGATGTGGCGTGCTGACATATTGACGCGCGGTGTTTTTTCAAGTGGCGCAACAATTTTTTTTGTCACTGCTGGATTTTGAAATGTTCAAAATCTTTTGGCGACCCTGATATGACGCTGGCAGTCGCCGGAAAAAATCGGCAAGTGGTAAGGGAGCTATTGGAGATGATTCCTCGGGATAGGATTTACTGGCATTTGCAACAGAATGGGATAATTCGAGACAGTCAGCATGGCTTTGATCAGGCAGGTCATATCTCACTAATTTGACAGAGTTTTTTGAGGAGGTGACATAGAATCATAGCAACATAGAAACATAGAAATTAGGTGCAGGAGTAGGCCATTTGGCCCCTCCAGCACGCACCGCCATTCAATATGATCATGGCTGATCATCCAAAATCAGTACCCCGTTCCTGCTTTTTCCCCATATCCTAATTTTCCATTAGCCCGAAGAGTTTTATCTATCTCTTGAATACATCCAGTGAAGTGGCCTCCACTGCCTTCTGTGGCAAAGAATTCCACAGACTCACAGCTCTCAGGGTGAAAATGTTTTTCCTCATCTCAGTCCTAAATGGCCTACCCCTTATACTTAAACTGTGACGTGACTGTGGCGAAGATGATTGATGAAGGTAGGGCCATGGATGTCGTCTACATGGATCTTAGTAAGACCAGATGATTGGATCCAGATGATTGAGATCCATGGGATTCACGGGGACTTGATAATTTGGATTCAGAACCGGCTTGCCCATAGAAGACAGAATGGTGGTAGAGAAAGTCAACTGCTTCAAGTTCCTTGGCATGCATAACTCTGTCCTAGACCCAACACATTGATGCAATCATAAAGAAACACCTCAACATCTCTACTTTCTTAGAAGATTGAGGAGACATTTTCTTGATTACAGTATAATTACTGGGAAAATATCAATACTAAGATTTTGGAAAAATCCAACAACCTCCACAATTAAATTGTGGATTACAGAAATGTCTGAGACCTTACACTTGGAAAATTTAGATTGGTCTTAATTGACAAACCAGAATTATTTGTTAAAATATGGTCTCCATTATTGATTGTTTAAAGAGGTAAATTGGTTCAAAACAGAAGCTGGACTGAAACACGAGCTCAGGATTGGATGAATAACTATGCCTTATAATCTACGGACCTATGTCCAAAACTGTTATTGGTAATTTTCTTTGTTTGTTTTTTTTGTTTTCTCTTTCTCTCCTTTTTTCTATTAGTTTATAGATCTTTCTTTTCGGTTCTATTTTTTTTAAATTCTATAAAAAGAACATAAGCTTTATTGATTCACAAACCGTGTTGCTATTATGTGTTTATGCTTCTAATAAAAATATTTAAAAAAAAAGAAGATTGAGGAGATTTGGTACGTTGATGATGGCGCAGCGGTGGAGTTGCTGCTTAACAGCGCTTGCAGCGCCGGAAACCCGGGATCGATCCCATCTACGGGTTCTGTCTGCACAGAGTTTGTACGTTCTCCCCGTGACCTGCATGGGTTTTCTCCGAGATCTTCGGTTTCACTCAAAGGACGTACAAGCGTGTAGGTAAATTGGCTTGGTTAATATAACAATTGTCCCCAGTGTGTGTAGGATAGTGTTAAAATGTCACCCATTCATTCTATCCAGAGATGCTGCCTGTCCCGCTGTGTGTAGGTATAGTGTTATTGTGTGGGGATCGCTGGTCGGCGCGGACTCGGTGGGCCAAAAGGCCTGTTTCCGCACTGTGGATCAACTAAATCAACTAAACTAAACTTCATAAAGGCAGCCAAAATCACCAAGGTCCCATACCACCCTGGCCACGCTCTCGTCACTCCTTCCATCGGGTAGAAGGTACAGGAGCCTGAAAACCATGACCAGCAGGTTCAAGAATAGATTCTTTCCACCAACCTTTCGGCTCATAAACACACAACATTCTGGCGACTCTTGCACTGAGACTCAGTGGGCTGTTTCTATTATGAAGATAGACACAAAATGCTGGAGTAACTCAGTGGGACAGGCAGTATCTCTGGAGAGAAGGAATGGGTGACGTTTCGGGTCGAAACCCTTCTTCAGACTGATGTCAGGGGAGTGGACGCTAGAGAGATAGAATGTAGTCGGAGACAGTAAGACTGGTGGGAGAACTGGGAAGGGGGAAGGATGTGGAGAGAGGGAATGCAAGGCCTATTTAAATTTAGAGGTCTATGCTTATACCGCTGGGGTGTAAGCTGCCCAAGCGTAATATGAGGTGCTGTATTATGTACCTATTGTAATTTATGTCTTCTATTGACTCTATGTATTATGTACTTATTGTACTTATATATGGCAAAAATCTTACTGATCTGGATGCAAAACAGGAGTCTCACTGTCCGTTTGTACACATGATAATGAAGGAACCATTGAACCAGTGCATCATCGAACCTATGAACTGTTATGGAGCGTGTGCTAGCTTGTTGGTCGTCTCCATTCAGGCACGGAAATCGCTGTCAAAACCAGCGGGGGACACAATTTCTTGGCGGCCGTGAGCGCGCATGCGCACACGCGCGAGGCTTCACGCGTGGGCCCTGTGGACGGTAATATCGGGAGTTGACCTGGTGGGTGACCGAACTCCAGAAACTTCATCTGCCTCGAATCGTGGGGCGGGGTCTTTCATCGGCCAGCGGGGGCTTCAATATCGGGAGCCTCGATGGCCTTGATGCAGCAGTTTGATTTTAAGCCGCGCTGGGCGCTGAAAGGCCTTGCAAACGGGCCGATTCAGCCCTTAGAAAGCGGTTGATAAAGTCCGGATTACAAAACATTGGGGGGGGGGGGAGGGATCGTCCCCCACCTCTCAAAGCGGGGGGAGGGGGCGTGTCCCCCCTGTCCCTCCCAGGGTTTCCACCCCCTGTCTCCATTGATCCATCCCAGGAACGAGTGTGTTAACGACATATGATGAGCGTTTGACGACACTGGGCCTCTACTTCCACTGGAGTTTAGGGGGGACCTCATTGAAACCTAGTGAAAGGCCTGGATAGAGTGGATGTGGAGAGGATGTTTCCACTAGCGGGAGAGTTTAGGACCAGAGGTCACAGCCTCAGAATGAAAGGACGTTCCTTTAGGAAGGAGATGAGGAGGAGTTTCTTTAGTCAGGGGGTGGTGAATCTGTGGAATTCATTTCCACAGAAGGCTGTGGAGGCCAAGTCAATGGATATTTTTAAGGCAGAGATAGATAGATTCTTGATTAGTATGGGTGTCACAGGTTATGGGGAGAAGGGAGGAGAATGGGGTAAGGAAGGAGAGACAGATCAGCCAGGATTAAATGGCGGAGTAGACTTGATGGGCTGAATGGCCTAATTCTGCTCCCATCGCTTATGTACGTGAACATTAATGGTTCGGAATGTTTTTTGGAGTTAATATAAAGGAATATTCAGCATCTCCACAATAATAATGCATAGATCCTCTAAGTCAATTGTTATCTGGATGGAAGATGGACTTTATATTGCTTCCATCAATAGAGTGTCCCCTTTGGTGGGAGTCTGGCATGTTTAAACCCAATGTCACATCAATGCTTCAATGTTATGAGGATGCAGATTGAAGAAAACTAACTTTATTTTTAAGTCTGAAGAAGGGTCTCGACCCGAAACATCACCTATTCCTTTGCTCCATAGATGCTGCCTTACCCGCTGAGTTTCTCCAGCATTTTTGTCTACCTTTTATTTTTATAGAGGAGTCTTAGACTGATAGAGTGATACAATGTGGAAACAGGCCCATCGGCCCAACTTGCCCACACCAGCCAACATGTCCCATCTACACTAGTCCCACCTGCCCGCGTGTGGTCCATATCCCTCCAAACCTGTCCTATCCATGTACCTGTCTAACTGTTTCTTGAACGTTGGGATAGTCCCAGCCTCAGCAACCTCCTCCGGCAGCTCGTTCCACACACCCACCACCACCCTTTGTGTGAAAAAAGTTACCCCCTCAGAATCCTATGAAATCTTTTCCCCTTCACCTTAAACCCATATCCTCCGGTCCTCGATTCACCTACTCTGGGCAAGACTCTGTGTGCATCTATCTACCCGATCGCTTCCTCTCATGATTTTATACACAATTTTTTAGGATTGTTCCAGTCAACAAAACTGATACAGTGAGACACCAAGTCTTGTTCAATAGCTCCTGGCATGTTAACGGTGTAAAGTTGACACTTAATCCTTTAAACCGCACTAAATCAAGATTGCAGTTCTTTCCCTGCTGGGTATAGTGCCCGGGGAGTCAGATGGCTTGCTTTGATGAATCGAGGACAGGAAGTGCTTCTAATGTCATCTTTGCTGTTCCTCGTGAGGTTCCTCACCTTTCGAGGCCTCTGGGTCAGATGCTATTTGTCTTATGTCAGAAACTGATAGGAAAGCCCTGGGTCATTCTCCCTCTCGGAGCAGATTGGTGTCCAATTCAACAACAAAAAAATGGTCACGTGATCTCTCCCTTCAGTCAAACGGCATTTAGAGGCAAAATAATCACTATTATGCACAGTGGGTTTTTTCTCACATCGTCGAGGCAATGTAAAAATCAATTAAAAGTGAGGTGGGATGGGGAGGAAATCATGCAGGCTTTGTGTGGAGCAGGCCAGGTTAAAGTAACAAATCTCCAATTGTTAATGGATCTGTCAAATTGAATGTTATTCATAGACTGGCAAACAAAGCAGCTGTTTTGCATGAAGGAAGATTTGACTTAATATTTTACATATATAATAGATTTTCATTTGTATTAATATCATACTGGGCCACTTAAATTTCTTTTGTTCATTAGGCAGGGTCAAAAGACTGGGTCAAAATGGTGGTGCAGCGGTAGAGTTGCTGCCTCACTGCGGGTGCTGTCTGCACGTGGTTTATACATTCTCCCTATACGTCTTTGGAGTGTGGGAGGAAACCGGAGGACCCGGAGAAAACACACGCAGGTCACAAGGAGAACGTACAAACAGTACCCGTGGTCAGGATCGAACCCGGAACTCTGGAGCTGTAAGGCATCAACACTACCGCTGCACCACTGTGCTGCCCTTGTGATGGGTGGTGAGTGCCTGCAACATGTTGGTGTTGTTGGTAGTGGAGGCATATACTATAGTTGTGCTAAAGAGATGTTTGAATAGGCACATGGATATGCAGGGAATGGAAGGATATGAATTATATCCTGGTCTTGACATCATGTTTATCTCCAAACCTGGTGGGCTGAAGGGCCTATTCCTCGTTCTGTACTGTTCTATGTTCTATGTCTTATGTTCAATGACACAAGAGACTGCAGATGCTGAAAACTTGAGCACTAATACATTTACATCGCAATTGCAGAAATAGCTCAAGTTCATAAGTCATAGGTGCAGAATTAGGCCATTCAACCCATCGAGTCTAGCCTGCCATTCAATCATAGCTGATTTATTTTTCCATCTCATCTCCATTCTCCTACTTTCTCCCCATTACCTTTGACACCCTCACTAATCACGGACCTGCCCAATGACTTTGGCCTCCACAGCTGTCTGTGGCAACGAATTCCACAGATTCATGACTCTCTGGCTGAAGAAATTCCTCCTCTTCTAAAGGTACGTCCTTTAATTCTGAGGCTGTGTCCTCTGGTCCTAGACTCTCCCACTGGTGGACACATCCTCACCACATCCACTCTATCCAGACCTAAAGGCGTTGAGCTCCTCTCTCAAATTCCAGTCTCACTCCCTCTTCTCTCCTCCCATCAGGCAAGAGGTACAGAAGCATGAAAACGCACACCTCCAGATTCAGGGACAGTTTATCAGACAACTGAATCATCCTCTCACCAACTAGAGAGTGGTCCTAAGCTACCCTCTCCCTCATTGGAGACCATCTTTAATCAGACTTTACAGGACTTTATCTTGCACCTTTTATCCTGTATCTATACACTGTGGACGGCTTGATTGTAATCAGTTTTTCTGCTGACTGGATAAGGCGCAACAAAAAAGCTTTTCACTGTACCTCGGTACATGTGGCAATGAACTAAACTAAACTAAATTCTTTCAAGGTGGAGATTGATACGTTCTTGATTAGTACGGATGTCAGTGGTTATGGGGAAAAGGCAGGAGAATGGGTTCGAGAGGGCCTTTCGGCCCTACTCTGCCATTCAATCATGGCTGATCTATCTTTCCCTCTCAACCCCATTCTCCTGCCTTTTCCCCATAACCCCTGACACTAATCAAGAATCTGTCAATCTCCACTTTACAAATGCCCATTGACGGCCTCCACAGTGTTTGCGGCGATGAATTCCACAGATTCACCACCCTCTGACTAGAGAAATTCCTCCTCATCTGCTTTCTTTATGTACGTCCCTTTATTCTGAGGCTATGACCACTGGTTCTAGACTCTCCCACGAGTAGAAACATCCTCTCCACATCCACTCTATCCAGGCCTTTCATTATTGTCAGTCAGAGTGAGACTAAATGCAAATTGGAGGATCTCATATTTCGCTTGGGCAGCTTACAGCCCAGTGGTATGGATATTGATTTCTCTCACTTCAGGTAGCCCCGGCATTCCCTCTCTCTATATCCCTCCCCCACTCAAGTCGCACCAGCTTTTCATTTTCACCCCACAAACAGCTTACGATGGCCTGTTTCCTTTATCATCGTTACATTTTTGCTAATCTTTCATTCATTGTTCTTTATCTCTCCACATCACCGTCTATATCCCTCGTTTCCCTTATCCCTAACCAGTCTGAAGAAGGGTCTCGACCTGAAACGTCACCCATTCCTTCTCTCCAGAGATGCTGCCTGTCCCGCTGAGTTACTCCAGCTTTTTGTGTCTATCTTCTTTCATTATTCAATATGTTTCAATGAGGGTCCCCCTCATCCTTCTAAACTCCAGCGAGTACAGGCCCTGTGCCTTCAAATGATCATCCTATGTGAACCCAATCATTCCTGGGATCATTGTCAGAACCTCCTCTGGACCCTCTCCAACACCAGTACATCCTTCCTCAGATATGGGGCCCAATATTAAGGAGAGGAACCTCATCTGATCCAGAGCTGAGCTCAAACAGCTTTACAACTGGTTGGTGTTAAGCAAGGGCGGCATGGTGGTGCAGCGGCAGAGTTGCTGCCTCACAGCGCCAGCACAAGTCTTTCAAGGGTCTTCATGATTACAGAGGTCAGTGTGTCAGGCCTGTAGTTATTAAGACCAGTAATCCTTGTCTGTACGGAGTTTGTACGTTCTAACTAACAATAGCAATTGAGGAGGTGGAAAAGCTATTCAGGAGACAGAAAAGCCGGAAATCTCCAGGAACGGACAATGTTTCCCCCTCTACCCTCTAGCTCTGTGCCGAACCACTGGCACCGGTCTACATAGACATTTTCAATCGGTCCCTGCAAACCTGCACTGTCCCTGCCTGCTTCAAAGTCTCCACTATTGTCCCTGTACCCCAAAAAACCAAGGATTACTGGTCTTAATGACTACAGGCCTGTCGCACTGACCTCTGTAATCATGAAAACCATTGAAAGACTTGTTCTGGCCCACCTGAAAAATATCACAAACCCCCTGCTGGACCCCCTGCAGTTTGCATATCGGGCCAATAGATCTGTGGATGACGCAGTTAACCTGGGCCTACACTCCATCCTACAGCACCTAGACCACCAAGGGACCTATGCGATGATTTTGTTTGTTGATTTTAGCTCTGCATTCAACACCATTGTGCCAGAGCTACCACACTCCAAACTTTCCGAGTTGACTGTGCCTGAACCCCTCTGTCAGTGGATCACCAACTTCCTGACAGACAGGAAGCAGCATGTGAGGCTGGGAAAGCACATCTCGGACCCGCAAACGCTCTACATATGAGCACCGCAAGGCTGCGTACTCTCCCCTCTCCTCTACTCTCTCTACACCAACGACTGCACCTCCACAGACACCTCTGTCAAGCTTCTCAAGTTTGCGGACGACACAACCCTGATTGGACTGATCCAGGATGGGGAGGAATCTGCCTACAGACAGGAAGTGACACAGCTGGCGGCCTGGTGCCATCGCAACAACCTGGAGCTCAATGCTCTTAAGACGATGGAATTGATTGTTGACTTTAGGAGAGCTCCCCCTCCCCTCACCCCACTCACCATCAACAACACCACAGTCACATCTGTGGAGTCATTTAAGTTCCTTGGAACCATCATCTCCAAGGATCTGAAATGGGGGGCCACCATCGACTCCACAGTCAAAAAGGCACAACAGAGGATGTACTTCCTGCGGCAGCTGAGGAAGCACAATCTGCCACAGGCAATGATGGTCCAATTCTACACGGCCATCGTAGAGTCTGTCCTCACCTTCTCCATCATGGTCTGGTTTGGCTCAGCCACCAAGCACGACATCCGGAGGCTGCAGCGAATCGTCCGATCAGCTGAGAAGGTTGTTGGCTGCATCCTTCCCCCCTTTGACGAACTGTACACTGCACGGGCCAGAAAGCGAGCAGGTAAGATCATCTCTGACCCCTCTCACCCTGGCCACAAACTCTTTGAATCACTTCCCTCTGGAAGGTGACTCCGGATTGTCAAACCTGCCACAGCCAGACATAAAAACAGCTTTTTTCCACAAGCAGTCGCTCTACTCAATAACCAAAAGTCTGTAGCCTCCTTTTGCTCTGGTATTTTATTTAATTCTTCACATGATTAAATTATAATGTTTTATTTTTAATTGTCTACTGTATATCGTGTTGTTACTTGCGAGCAAAGCACCAAGGCAAATTCCTGGATGTGATCAAATGTATTCAATTGAATTCAATTCCTTTTGGCCTGCATTTATTATTTCTCCGAGATCTTCGGTTTCCTCCCACACTCCAAAGACGTACATGTTTGTAGGTAAATTGCCTTGGTACAAATGTAAAATTGTCCCTGGTGTGTGTAGGATAGTGTGTTAGTGTACGGGGATCGCTGGTCGGCGTGGACTCGGTGGGCTGTTTCCGCGCTGTATCTATAAACTAAACTAAACTAAACTAAATTGCTTTCCAGTTCAGCTAAAACATAGCCAGAGGCAACATCACATCACCAATAAGGGTGCTCAGTTCATTACAGCTTAACATAAAAGATCAGTCGCTATTGATCCATAATTCAGACAAGTGCCACATTCATTCACGGGAAGACTGAGTATGTAAGTCCAGCAATGTTTCAAAACTTCTGATTGTTCATTCAATCAGGAAACACAAATTGCCCTGTATGTGTTATTAATGTCTCGTGTTTCCATTGCTCTGTGAAATCAATGGTGATACAAAGTGATTCTGTCCTGCAGAACATTTTAATCTTCTGCCTTTTAAACTGTGTGTGTAGTCCTTATGGAAAATCCCAAACTCACTGTGGTCTACAGGATCCCATCGCTAGGTTCTGGGTTCAGACTAACCCAGTCTAAGACGTTGCAAACATCACTGCTTAGTTTACTTTAGAGATACAGTGTGGAAACAGTCCCGTCGTCCCACAGAGTCCGCGCCGACCAGCGATCGCCCCTACACTAGTTCTATCCGACACACGAGGGAGATTTTACAGAAGCCAATTAACCTACAGATCTTTGGAGTGTGGGAGGAAACTGGAGCACCAAGAGAAAACCCAAGTGGTCACAGGAAGAATGTACAAACACCATACACTCAGGATCGAACCTGGGTCAGGCGCTGTAAGGTGGCAGCACCACTGCTGTGCCACCATGCCCGAAGGGTGGAGGGTGAATTTTGCGACCATGATGGTGATGGACCCAGCTTAAGGCTGAAACTGAGACGGGTCCTAGCCCAAAACGTCACCTCACCATTGCCTCCACTGATTATGAGAGGCGTAGATAGGGTAGACAGTCAGAACCTTTTATCCCAGCGTCGAGATGCCCAACACTAGAGGGCATAGCTATAAGGTGAGAGGGGAGAAGTTTAATGGAGATGTGTGGGGCAAGACATTCATGGGAATGACCAGCGTAACTTGCCTTGGTCATCAAAGACACACTTGGTGGTGGAGGGATGTTCTTCTGACTGAACATCTGTGAACTGTGGTGTTCCACAGAGCCCAGTACTGGGGCTTCTCTTGGTTGTAATATATATTAGTGTTTTCGATGAAAGAGTACTTGGTCTGATTAGTGAGTTTGCAGGCAACACCAAAATTGGTGAAGTTGTTCAAAGAATACAACAGAAGTTAGATCAATTGGAAATTTAGGCAAAGATTTGGTGGACAGAGTCTAATCCACACTAGTGTGAGGTGATGTCTTTTGC